>WHYT01017804.1:223706-293675 GCA_009806455.1 Tetrax tetrax
TGATATTTTTGAAAGCACGACTCTAGGTCAAGTTTTGTGGTTTTTAACTCTCACAATTTGGGATGCAGGATGCTTAACAAATAATCCTAACACAAATGAAACAAAATAATGACTCATCCACCACCATTGCTCATTGCAAACATTTATTGGTTAGAAAATCGTACCCTAAGAGAACATCCTGGGTTGGGAATTATGGAAAATATATTAATTGCTTACAGACTAAAGGGAGGCCTTCCATGGGAGATTATTTTAAAGTCATCATCAGTGGGATGGTTAAGGAGGAGCATCTTCAGTACAGTAGTTATTATCAAGTAATGAAGAAATATGTATAGTAATGGTGTCTAGTGTCTGACATCAGTCGATGCTGGCTGCTGTCTGGAATAGATACTCTAGATGGTCCAGACTTTCTCATTTTCTTATCAAAATCATTCTGCTTTACACAGATACCTAAATATTCTTGTGGAGAGCGCGGTTGTTCCTACCTGGGATCTCTGGGACGGTCACACGCGCATGCTGTACAGCATACATGCGGAGGTGGATGCTCTTAGGAAGCCCTGACCTTTCCACACGCTGACTGTCCGGATGACTTGTTCAGCCACAGGAAGCCGGCAGCCTTGGGGACGCTTTGGCGTAGCTGTGCATGATGCCTTTGGCTCCTGCCCAGTAGGTCCTACTCTGCCCAGAGGCTTCAGAGGCATTTCCTTACTGCACATGCATCTCCTCGAGTGGTCTGGCAGATTTCAGTTGTTTTGTAGTGTCTGGTTTTATATCCACCATTTAAAAAAATATCTTCAGTTCATATCCATGCAGTAAATGTTTAAATCATGGGATGAAATGGTGGCCATCCATGAGACCATTTAGTTCCTGTGGAAGAAACTAGGTTGTTAAGGATCTTTGAAGGGGCTGAACAATTGTTTTATATGCAAGAAAAAAAGATTGATGTTTAGCTTAAATATATTTCATCTCTAGAGATGGTTTAGAGAAGAGATTGCTTTGTGCCATATTTGTTTCAAGACCAGGTGCCCTTGTTGAGACACTTTGGTTGGTCAGGCCTGGAGATCTTCTAGTGGTGGTACTTCACAGTTCATAATGTCAAATTTGAATTTCAGGTGCTAACCAAACAACAGAAACCTCTTGTCTGTAATTGTGAGACTTTTTTTTAAAAAAAAACAAAAACAAACCTGCCTGAAAAATCTCAAAGGCCTAATGGTAAACTACATGTCACCTGAAATGAGATTATACAGTGCAAAGGGATTATAAAGTGTGAAGTGTGTGCAATATGGTTTTACCTACTGCAGAATGTGTTTTTAATGTTGTGATACCTATTTCAGTCTGTAATCTAGCGTGCTTTTTCCTAAAACAGAAGGACCCAGTCCTTCTTTACCTCATCAACACATTGCCAATCAGTCAGAGCATCAGCTCATCTTCTGAATTGTTGTGGCGTAGAGTTGGTAAAGGGAGTTTCTTGCTACTGGAGTAGCCTTGGGGGCTTTGCTTTGTATTTTTCAGGTTTAATTTGGAGCAATCGTGTTGTAATAAATTATATCAAAGAGTGGCCGGGTCTCGCACTGACTGAGATACTACCATTCAGAAACTCCTATTACCTTTTCCTCCTCGACAATGGGACATATCCTGAGCTGTGGCTTGATAAACACAGGAAGAGCTTCATGAAAAGAAATAGTGAAGTTACTGTGTATGTTCACATGGAAAAGGAAAATTATAGGAGGAAATGTCATAGCAAACAAAGCAATGATGAACTTAAAGCTTCTACTCTTCATGTCTAGTAGTGTGAAACAACAGAACAATCAGAAAAGTAACTAAATCAAACCTGACAAAAGGTAATATTTGTCTCCTGAATAACGTAACTAGATTGCAGGACTCCCTGCCATAGAACATGACTGAAACCCAGACATGAGGACGATATACAGAGGAGGGAGATAATGTCAAAAAGAATAGTGCCCAGAGACGCAGCTGATAGAAGATGTTTTGGAAGATCTAGAGCCTTTTGTTTGTGTTTTTTTTTGGTCTGGTCAGAGAGCGTAAGGCAAGTCGTAATTCCTGGGAGTGGGTTGATATATTGATTGTGGGAATGTCCCTATTGCATCTTCCTTTGAAACAGTCAGCACTGGCCACAGAGCACCGGACCAAATGGCCCACAAAGCCCACATAAAAAGTGTGAGAGTTTATGCTTTTCCAATATTTGCATTATATACCCTGTTGCCCTACCTGAAAAGTAGCTGGAAGTGCTGTTGTCTCAATAACGATCTTTCCTGAGAAAATGAAAACCAAGAAAGGAAAATAATGAAAATCTGGCCTGTAATCAGATTGGGTCTAAAGATAAATATCAGTTGCGTTTGTTTCCTTTATTTTGAAGGAAGCATTTTAGTCACCCTTTCCAAATTAATTCCCACTTAATTAGCTATAAACATATGATTAAGAGAACAGCAGTGGAGTTGTATTGTTCATTGACTGAGCTGTTGTTGTGAGTCAAATCATAGAGATTTCAGCAGAGATAGGGAAATAACAGTGTCCTTCGAGAAGATGTGGGCAAGACCATATAAATAAGACTTGGAGCAGCTCTGTTCATGATGGATGTACCAACAAGAGATGAAGATGGATTTGGAGGATGATCAGGGGAATGGAAAAACAACCTACCTGAAGAGGTGTGCCTGGATGCTCTCTATGGAACACGTCCATGCATAGACAAAATAGTGTGAACTAGCTGTAACAGGTACTCTTGTCAACATAGCCCTACAGAAATGGTACAAGGACATGGAGATGAAGGGAAGGCAGGAGTGGAGAGGACAAGATGATGGACCTCTGTGCCTTCCCGGTTCTTAAACAGGTTTCTAATAGATTGAAAAGGATGAAAACCCAACCAGTTCTGAGGTGAACTACAGTGTGTATCTCCTGGATTGCTGCAATAGCAAGGATGACCCTGGAAGATACTTTACAATGAGGGTGGTGGAACACTGGAACAGGTTGCCCAGAGAGGTGGTGGATGCCCCATCCCTGGAAAGGTTCAAGGCCAGGCTGGATGAGGCTCTGAGCAACCTGATCTGGTTGCAGATGTCCCTGCTTCTTGCAGGGGGGTTGGACTAGATGAGCTTTAAAGGTTCCTTCCAACCCAAACTCTTCTATGATTCTATGATTTACAGTGCTATGACCTATTGGCTCATGTGTGTCATAGAAACAATGATTTAATTTTTGGAAATTCCACTCTTTGGGATACAGTATCTCACCTTGGCAGGAAGCAGATGGTCATCTCAGAGGTGTTAACTGCCTCTAGTCTCTGGTTCTTTTTCAGCAGTACTGGAGGCTGTGGACAGCCTTGTCCAGAATCAGTGGCTTTTTCTTTACAATTCTGTTTGCTTCTAGATTGAAAAAAAATAAGGATCTGGAAAGCTCAAAAAGACTGACATGTAATTATTAACAATAAACAGAAACTGACTCTGTGGGTTATTTTTGAGACTGATTCAATTTCAGCAAAGTGTTCGCCATCTTGTTCACATTGGTATTTGTGTGTAGCAACAGGACAGCATGCTTGTCGCTTTTTGATTTGGTGAGAGGAAAACTTGCAGACTTTTTCAAGTGTTTCATCAATGTATATTTTATTAGGAAAAAAAATGTGTGTATTTTAGTGTGCGGAGGGAAAAAAGCAGTTAAGTATTATTTTAAAATTGACTTGCCACAGCTTTTTAGAGAGAAATTGTGCTAAACAAATTATCCACGTAGATGTGTTAGGACTCTATGTAGACATCGATATTGTAAAACATATTTTGAAAATATTAGGAAATAACATTTCAAATATTTGGAAATACAAAGTGGGAATCGCGCTATTTGCGATAGATAAAGGGGAATTAAGAAGGAAGAGCAAAGCATTTCTGGCCTTGTATTTTGTGTTTTACTTTGGGAAAGACAAAGTTTCCGCAGCATCTGCCATGAGGATATCTTAGCTAATTACTGCCACAAGTTAAGGAAGATTTACAGAAAATACAGTTTTGCGAAAGGCTGAATGACATCAGACATAGTAGCGACTGTGGGGCCAGCTGAGGGTCGCAAACGGTGCTGCTCTTCAGCAGCAGGCTTTGCAGTGGGAACGCCAGCTGCCCGGAGAGCCAAGGTGCCTTATCCTCTCTCCTCGTTATCGGTTGGCATCAGCTGTTCTCTTAGCACATCACAGCGCTTCTTGGCACAGTTCTTGTTACGTTTGATGAGCTGGGACCTTCAGATTTTGGGTTGTTTTTTTTTTACTTTTCCATCTTTTCACATTTTCAGCATGATCATTTGTATTGCACTGAGCAGCAACTCTTGGACATTGTAGCAAGTGGTCCGGCCCCCTTTCCCTGAGGAAAACATCAGAAGTGTGAAATTCTCTTTCTGTAAACAGTAACCCATCAGAGCAATGCCGTTTATGAGAGGGCATGTGCCTGTGAACAATCTAGAACAGTAGCATGAGGCAAAGGCAGGAAAGGGATGAACATGAGTAGTTTGGATAATACATGGTCTGTTCCTTCAAGACACTGTTGAGACTGGATTTGAGACTGAGCTATTTATTGCATCAGCAAGTGGCCTTTAAGGTAGAGGAGGTTGAACAGAAAGTCTTCCTAGAAAATCTTCAAGTTTTGTGGGTGACCATAAGGGATACCTGTTCTCTGCAGGGTTCTGTTATTCCTTTCGACGTTCAATTGTTGCTTTGCACTCATAATCTGTCAAGTGATTACCATTTATTTGATTGCTCTGTTTTGAAGCAGGCAATTTCTGTGTCATATTCCTACTTCAGCTTCTGTTCTTCCCCTCAGGGCTCTTCTCTGGTTAGGTTTTCCTGATGTGTTGCAGCTGTTTGAAAAGTAAAAATCATTCACTGGATCAGCTTTTTTAATATATAGAATAAATTATTCCTATAAACTGCAGTTTATCTCCCGTTGTTCAAGCTGGCTTGCTTAACTGTTCTGACTTACGCAGAGCATTTAAAAACTGTAGATCTTAGCACCGCCCAATAAGGAGAGCAGCGGTTTGCTACCCATCCTCTCCCTCCCCACCCCAGCACACTGTATCCTGTATTTTGTAAATCAGAGAGTGAGAACCTAGAGTTCAATCCTGTTCCCATTTGGATAGGTTTGAAATTTCAGTTGCCTTTAAGGAAGTCAGACGAGTTGCTTAAGAAGCGATGATAAAAAGGCTTACGTGACGAAGACATTTTCCAACTGTTTTGCAGACTTTGCCTTAAGCAAACTTTTTTGGGGAGTCTTAGAGGGCAAAGCATCTATTCCTGTGACTGGGCTGCAGAGGGGACGGCGGCGGCAGAGCATGTCCGTGGAATGTGTTCACACCAGACAACAGAAATCACAGTAATTTGGCATCTTTTTTGTTGCTGGTGCAGCTGTGCCAGCACTCCCCAAAGAGGGCTGGTGCGGTGGTAGCCGACAGAGCAGCCAGGGTAGCATTGGCTGGGTTCTGTGTCCCTAGGGAGCAGAGGGGCACTGGGAAAAGGGTGCTCCAGGTGCTCCTGGGGACATGCCTGGCTTGGGAAGCCATCCAGGGACTTGAGGAGAAGGCAGGGACGGCAGAGGGAGAGACAGGCAAGCCCCGTGTATATGAGTATTTGGAACCAAATACTGCATTTTCTTGGTTATCTAAATCTGTAAAATTGTTATAAAAACAAATGGATTATTTTATTTCAAGTTTCAGTGCTTTTAGTGACAATGGCTAGAGAAATATCTGTTTTTACAGAGTCCTTTTTTTTTTTGTGGAGCAGCAGAAAGTGATGCACAATCTGGTGCGAGTTAAAATAAAAGACTTTGGGAAACATGCCTGCATTACACACTGCTTGCTCTTCACTTCTTCTGTTAAACCTGTTTTCTTCTGCAGGATGCTAAGAACCACTCTGTGAATGTCTCCCATCTGATATGACTGATTTGCAGAGACTTTTTATTGCCTTTAAGCCATTACGGTTCAGATAGAAAGTCAGTATCTGTGTTACTGACGACTCTATCAGCTCTCCTCAGGCTGTAACACACCGGCCAGACTTCCAAAGGTCCTCTGAATAATTGAATTGTAAAGTCTGTCAGCTTGGCCAGGAGGAGATGGACGGCTTTGAGGTGGCTTTACATGCATTTTTCTTTTTTCCTTGAGAAGTTTAGATACATGTATTTTTTGAAGTTCCTATATTTGTATAGTAAAGATTTTGATCGTAATTAATTTCTAGTAGCTGTCAGTATCCAGAAAAATTGCTTGTGTGTAACAAGAACAGCAGAGACAAAGAAAGGACAGTTATTCTGTGTATGAACTAGACTGCAAATATCACAAAGTTAGTGTGGAAAAGGTTGATTTTATGTTTGGCAATGATGAGCAAAGGCAGAAATCCCTAGCTTCTAATTAGTGCATTGTATTATTGTATCTCTGCTTCAGGTATCAAACACCAGTTCTCTTTTCAGATGTGTAAATAGTAATGGTCTCATTATGGTTCTCAGATGTACCACATTATATTACTGTACTGGTTTAATATAATCTTTGAAAATATTTCCCTTTGCTTTTTTGCGTTATTGTGAAAAGTTACAGCTTTTACCGAGGAGTGCTGAGAATCTCAGACTGTTTATATGCATCATTCTCTCTATAATTTCTGCTTTTATCTTTGGCACGTGGGTTAATTTTTATTCTTCATGATCAACAACCAAACATAACAGCAACAAGCAAGGTCGTTTATTTATCTGTTCTGGCAGTATTTTGAGTCGTTAGATGGTAACCAGGTAAATGTAAGATATTTCATGGATTAAGACTATTTTGCAGAATGATGTAGATCTTTGCTCAAAACACAAGGGTGGTTGTAATTACTTTAGCTGTATGGAGTCACAGCATTTGCATGGCTTTTCTTGCTGGTTCCTTGTTAGGATGTTGCCTTTGCCATTAAAAGCGAATTGAAGAAACCTAAAATCTTTTTACTTTACCCATAAAATGTAATTTAGTATTTTTATTTCTTTCAGAAGTACATCTGTTATTATTTCCCATGTACGAAAGCCTGTAACAGCATGTTCACCTATGAGTATTGATACAGTGCTCAGTGGGACGGCATCAGTGTGATGTGGCTGTAATCAGGTGGTCAGAGGAAGGCTTCAGAGGTCTCTGAGCATTTAGAAGTTTAAGTATGGGAGGGAGAGAGCAATTTAAATATCTTGTTATTTTGTCCTAGTTGTAGCATATTAATGCATGCGCATTTATGTGGTACTGCCTTGACAAAGGGTCAAGGTGTTTTGTGAACCACTGTCACAAGCTGGTTTTGGGTGGAGGACAGTAGCCAGCTAACATAGCAGATCTGCGTTTTTGTGCTTGATTGCTGCTGTTCTTGATCAATCCTAGTTAAATTTTTAAATTTTATTTATTTTTTGGTGTCCCTCTGGTTAGGATAGCAGTAAGAAGTAGGTAAGCACATGCCTCTGCCAAAACAGAAAAAAAAAAAAAAGCCTTTTAATAAATCTGAATGTTTAGGCCATATGGGCTGCAAGTGGTTATTTACAATGAGGGTGAGAGATTGCCCAGAGAGGTGGTGGATGCCCCATCCCTGGAAACGTTCAAGGCCAGGTTGGATGAGGCTCTGAGCAACCTGATCTGGTTGCAGATGTCCCTGCTTCTCACAGGGTGGTTGGACTAGATGGCCTTTAAAGGTCCCTTCCAACCCAAACCATTCTATGATTGTTTGGAAAGTAGGATAAGGCAAGCTCAACAGTCCTGGAACAGCAGGGAGATATGGTTCTAGAGAAGAAGGCTGGGTCTATGACCATCAACTTCTGCAGCCAGCGTCCACTTGAAGCAGTTGGAAATATCCTTCCCCTCCCTTTCTCCGTGGGCTTGTCTCCAGGTGCTGGAGTTTCTACCCCCTTGCAGCCTGGTCCTGGCCCTGCTGCCCCCCTCACCTTCCCAGTGGGAGCAGAGCCCTGATGAAGAAACGCTGTCAGGTCCACCCTCACGCTGTGTCAAGGCAACTCTGGAGCATTGGAGGGCACTTTCCATACGGTGAACCTGTGCCTCGTTTGCTTTGAGCATCGCTGCGCTGCAGTTAGAAAGCTTTGTAGTTGTGGGCAGGGAAAATAAATTTGTCTGGTTTTTATTTTTCTTTCTTCATTTCTTAAAATGAACTTAGTTGTCCTTTTGAAGGTCAGTTTTATCAAAACCACGTGCTACTACTGCCAGTTTTTCTGCTCTAAGAATATTCTCCAGGACGCTTAGAATATGCTAAGGTAAAGTACTGACCTAAGATGCAGTCTTTCAAAGAGGAGGAACTGACAGCTTATTCATCTAAGCCACGTAAATAATAAAGAATAGACTAAAGACTTAAAAACTAAAATAAAATACGTATTTCTAAGGATTTTTTGAGAGAAAGTTTAAAAAAAAAAAAGTTCCAGCTGAGGAAGATGTGAGTTTCTGAACACCATTAAATGATTATCAAGAAAGCAGTAAATTCATCAGCAAAACCAAGGAAAGGATTGAGCAAGAGTGAGGGTAGTAACTAAGTGTAACTTGAGTTTGGCTGTTAAAGAAAAGGACAATTTTAAATGCTAGGCTGGCTGGGTTAGGCTGTTGCAGGGATCAAATGAAACGGAGGAAGCAGGGAGACATGAAGCTGAGAGACATGAGGTGGTGGTAAAAGATCTGTCTCCAAGGTCCTCTAACTTCTGCTGCTTGTGTCTCAGCTGGTTCATTACAATTCAGCTATTGACATGTGTTTGGATTTACAAACTCTTGGAAATAAAGGATCCAAAACTGCTTGATCTCAGTGCAGACTAGGCTGACACAAATGTATCTGTCCAGAAGTTGGGGGACTGAGATGGGGGATTAGCGGAAAGAAGAAATCTTCGTAGCTGATGTAGCAGGTGATCTTACAACTAATTTGGATTTCGTTACACCTAATAACAATATAAGCAACATCAGAGGTTATAAATTCACTCTGCAGAAAATCACCTTAGCAATGGTGGAACAAATGGTTTGTGAACAATCGCTGCGTAACAAACAAGCTGTTCTCCCCTCTGAGTGCCAATGCTGTTGAACAGCTGTGTGCAGGTTCAACTTGCCAGCGCAGAAAGCTGGAAAAGACTGGGGCAGTCTTAAGGCATCGACTCGCATGTGATGCTGACTAAATGCAGATGGCTTAAGTGGTTCCTATCTTCAGTTTTATGCTTTGCCTCTCTCTCGAAGGCTGCTGTTGCTGCAGTGGTGCTGGCTGAGTGATACATGAAATATGTGTGTTTACATTTGTGAGCCAAACTGTAAAAATGTGTTTGGGAGCAGAATCACATAAGCCAGCATTTGTAGCTGCTAAAATTCTTGTGGCTGGGAAGTACAAGCGGAGCATTTCTTGTTTGCTGGATGCAGCTGAAGAACGTTAAGTGGTGAAAATGACTGAGATTCAAAATGGGCAGAGAAAAAGTCCAAAGTTTTAATTATTTGAGCTTTCCATATTGAAAACCTGGATCAGGTAGAAAAAAAGCATTCCAGTAATTGTGAGAGTGTGGTGTAGCATGGCTAGAAACGGCAGGGATTCCCATGACTGTTCCTGTCCATTGCCTACCCGTGAAAACTCCCGTCTCAGGCATGGATGCCAATGCTGACAATTTTGAGGCATTATTGACAAAATTATTTGTAGCGAAGGTTAGTTTTTCAGAGCAGCAGTCTGAGTCATTGTAAGAGGGGAAAAAAAAATCATCAATACAAAAGAGCTAGAAGAAGTTAAAATGACAGACTATTAGGAGGAACTTTGGGATTTGCTCTGGGTTTAGACTCTTTATACATCTTGAAACCAACTTGGCAAACACTCGCACCAACTGCTGTAGTGTGATTTTGCAATTCTGCAGAGGCCTGGATGGGAGCACGTTAGTCCTGTTGCCAGACACACAGAAGAGCCTTATTGGAAGGCTGACTGCAAACACTAGGGATCAGCTTCTCCAGCGTATCAAGATCCTGTGGTCGTTTTGTCCTCAGAAGCTGCAGAAGTGCGAATATTAGTGGTTCATCCACAGCTGGGTAAAGGAATAGGGACAGTTGGTGTAGTCTTGCAGGAGTGGCCTGAAGAGCAGCTGGATCCTTCTCAAAGAGTGGGTTTTCATACTGGGATATTAGGTAATTGGAAAATAATCTGGCAGGGTTGGTCTCCAGAAAATGTAGTATCTCCATGTGATGCCTGAGCCCAGAGGAATTTGGCATTCTGAGTGAAATACTCCTCTGCACGCAAGAGGACTTGATGGGTGATGGATTCAGATATTAGCTGATTATAGCAGCTATCCAAGACCTTTCCAGTGCTCGATGATGACCATATGGTGGCTGTGCTCTTTGCAAAAGCCTTGGCTGAAGAAAAGGAGGGTTTCTATGGATATAATCAGAGTGCAGCAGGATCCATCATCAGCGTTTCGGTTCCAGGTGCTGATGTGTTCCAAAAGACAGTCGTGAGAGCTAAGCTGTTGTGTGGCATGGCAGAGTGTTCATCAGCATCTGCATGGGTCCTTGCATCAGCCAGAGAGCAGCTGTGAACTGTTTCATGGACAAGTTCAAGGTTTGCTCACTGAAATACAGGCTTTTACTGCAGCGTAGTTTCCAGTTAATTGAGCCTTCAACCTGATGGGTGAAACGAGATTTAGAAAGATGACTGCAGCCAGCATGTCCTGCTCCTCTTGGTGACTAACCAGTCAACAGTTGATGGAAAATATCAGGTAGCTGAGCACTTCTCATATTGGGCTTTAAATAAAGACTCAACCTGATCAGTTAAGTACAGCTCCTGGGAAGGCACAGAGGAAGTTCTGTAAACCCCACAACGCAGAATAGAGGGGGGGAAAAGTGTTCTTTTGTGAGAACAAATTTAACTTGATCTCTAGTAAATGAAAAGATGGTCTCAGATGACCAGTTATATGTTTGAAAGCAAGCATTTATAAGAAGCTGTTTGTTTTGATTCCACTGTCCCAAAAGGAGGGAAAGCAAAAATCTGCTAAACCTAGTGGGTTTAGTAGTTTTATTTTGGTATATTCACTTTTCAGAAATTGTACATTGTCAGGAAGATAATAACTTTTGGAGGAAAAACAGTGATAGTATATACATTTTTACAGACAAAGAAAATCTTACATTGTCTAAAAAAAACCCCATGACTCTGAGCAATGGGTCACTGAAGCCTCGTTTCCGGCAGCATCCGTTGTTCTCCAGATCCTCTCCTCCCTCCCCTGGAAAGCTGGCTGCCCTCCTCTCCCTTATTACGCCTTCCCCATCCCCTTGGGGATCCTCTGACTTAGGGCTGGTTTCCAGCAAGACCAAGCTAAGGCAGTGACGAGTCCCTCTCTTCCCACTGCACCATCCTGATGGCTTTGGGGCCCATCACATCTGCAAAAAAATCTTCTTTTCCAGCCCCTCGCACACACTGATTTTCTACCAGTTTTCTAATTATTCTAAATAGTTCATTTATAATTTGACCAGGAAGAATTTAGGATCGGTCTTTTGGAGTGAGTACAGGAAGGTTAACAGTGTTAAGCAGAAGCAACAAAGGAAAAATTGCACCCCTTAGCTCCGGTTCATAGTTCTTCCTCACCCTACAGAGAGCAGTATACGTTCTAACGTTACTGGTAATCTTGCCCGGTTTTGCATCTCTGTGTCTTCATCCAAGAAAAAAAAAACAAAAAACCTTAGGTATACACTTAGCTGTAAGGATATGAATAGCTGAAATTCTGAAAGAAAGAAAAAAGGAACAGTTAAACTTATGGAGGGTCACAGTAATCCTGACAATGTTATACCAAGATGTATTCTCTTTTCCCACTGCTTTTCCTGTTTACACTGAGCTTGTTTGCTTGAAGTAGCCACTTGATATGCTCAGGTTGCCAGAAGACAAAAGCTTTGGGAACTCTGCTCGGCAGCTTGCTTTCGTTACTGTGCTGTGCTGGCTTAGGATTTGGGCTGGTATTAAAAAAAACCCCAGCACTAAAAAAAAAAGTTAAATATTTGCTGATGTATTTCCTGCCTCCCATTCACTGTGTTTCAGAAAATCTTCAGAAGAACTGGACATGGATAAAGTAACAGCAGCCATGGTACTCACCAGTTTATCCACCAGCCCTTTGGTCCGCAGCCCTCCTGTCCGACCCAATGGTAAGCCTTCAGAGCAGCGCCTGGGCAGGGGCTCCAGGGAGGGCGACCAGGGCCGTGTACACAGGGGCTCGTTTCCAGGAGCTGTGGCCGTGGTGGAGGACAAAAAGGGAGTGACTGCCTCCCGCGGTGACTCGTGCATGCTGGGGATCATACTGAGCTTTGCGCCAACCTAGTCAAGGTCTTCAGTGCAGCATTGGCAGCAATGAGAAGAAACCTTTTCCGTAACTGTAGAGCGGCTCCGTTTTATGAAACTGTAAGTTTTATCCATTTAGCTGGATTTCTAGCCATGAACACCCATGGCTCCTGTCTGTGTGCTTTCCAGTGTTGAAAAACAGAAGTATTTATGGAATACCGCTCCTCTGAGAAGCCCTGGGAAACCTCCAGCAGTGACATCCCCAGTGACTGTCCTGCCTCAGGGCTGAAGGTTGCCAGCCCCCAGAGGAGGCCAATGGAAGGGTGAAAACATACCTGCTCCGCAGCTGCTCAGCTTACGGCTGAAACCACAGATGAAGATGGATTTGTGCTGATGTGCCAGGCAGAGATTTGGAGTGGCCGAGGCACGCACATGCCCCACATCGCATCCCCAGTCGTGGGGAGCTGCTCTGGTGTGAGGCTGCCGCCTTAGACAGTTTGAGCAGATGACAGTTGTCAGGAGTGGAGTGGCAGCGCACATGAGCTAGCAGCTGTCGATTGGAAAGATCTTCCAAACAAGCCCTTTTGAATTGCTAATAGGTAAATGGTAGCTGTTAACTGCCTTTGATATTTCTTCATGCAGTCTGAGTGCTCTTTGATATTTCTTCACATAGCTTGTCTACTTGTTTCCCGAAATCTGGGAAGACTAGCCTGAAAAAGTAGTTCACGTGTTTTTAGTAGGTACAGACAAGATTTTGAAGCTGTTGTTGAGGACCTTCTCCCTGAATATCTTAGTTTTGCGTGAGTGAAGACTTACTAAAGACTTAAAAGTGTAAAGGCTTGATAATTTAAAGCTCATTTGGTGTTGCAAGGCTAGGCTCTGATCTTAGTAATACGAGCTACAAATGTGCTAATGATTAATTCTTTCTACATCCTTTTCCAAAAAAAGGTCAGTAAGTAGCAGTGTAATTAAAGGAACATTTGTTTAAACAAATGGAATTTTGCCTAGAAGTAAAAAACATAACATGAGCATTAATACTAAAGTCTGATCTGTGCTGGAATTACTGGGGATGATCACCCATGTAAACTGGATCAGAGTCTGGCCCTTGTTTCCCTGCAGCTGAGTAATATTTGGTCTGGTTCTCTTTCACGCAACTCCAGCAATGTGAAAAGAGCCCCAAAATAAGAGTAAGTTGCATTTATTTATATTTTAAACTTATTTACATTGACAGATTTGTTAGTATTAATGAGGACTAGTGTTTGTTTTTTTCCTGTTGTCAACCTCATTCAACCTTTTCCATACTACTTTCAAAATGTTCTTGATTTACATCTCTTTCTCAGCAGGGTGAGGAGAAGCTGTAAACCCTGAGAATACAAAGTACCACCACAAATGTATCAGAAAGTAGTAGTTGAAAGAGTGCTGTTTCCTTTGTTTTTCTGAAGAAATGGAAATTTTAAGCTATGCTAAGGTCCCAAGTTGATACCAGATGTACTTCTTGGCTTTGGCACAAGGCTCAAGTACAAGTATTTAAGAGAAACAAAACCCACCTCCATTACAGTCACATGAAGGCTGTAATCATGAACCCAAACATGACATTTTCATATGTTAACTTATTAGCTACCGGAAATGTGTATGTCCTTTTCCAAAGAGGAATTTGGCAGAGGGGAGGAAGGGTTGATCCCATTTATGCTCTGTGGCCCTGATCAGTAAGCGCAGGGACTTGGCTGCTGCTTGTGCGAGGGGATGTTTTTATGCATGTGCTTACATGATGGAGCACTGCTTTCTGTTTTGTGAGCAGCTGATGTTAATGATTAAGAGTTTGGTACAAAACCAACTGAATTAGGAGAAAAAAAAATTCATTGGGTTTTGGTTAAGCTTTTGGTAGCAGGTGGTAGACATTATTTTCTTGCTGATGTCATTAGTTAAATTTATCTGTAAGAAATGGAGAAAGAATGAAGGAGTGACTTCTGCAGAACTCTTACAGCAAGCGCTGGCTTGAAAAGACTCCTGTCTCACACTTAAGTAACATTTCATGAACAGATAAGATGTTATTTGCGTGCCAGCTCCAAAGTTGGTTATTACACAATACTGAGACACCTACAGTGTCATTGGGAAAAGCTTCCTATGCCTGAACTAGGGAGAAACTGCACCGAAACCGTCCCTGCACGCGTGCCCGAGCCCTGTGAGAACCAGAAACTTCCTTCAGGCAGAGCTGCCCGTGCTTGCACCACTGGACGCACTCTGGCCGTACCTTTGCTGAGCTGATGACCTACGTACCCCTCTCCTGCCAAAAGCCCTTTAGGGGTTGGGAAGAGTAACACGCCAGTATCTAATGCCTGAGGACTTCAGCATGTGAAGCATGGCTCAAGCCCTGCCTCACACTGCAAAAAGCAGTGCTGTTACTCCCACCCACCGTTTTGTAGTAACCTGTTAGTCTGAGTGTCTGTCACCACCGAATGTCCGGGGAACTGCTGCAGTGAGGAGCGGGTCCCTCCAGCAAGTAGGTGTGGAAGTTATCCAGGGTCTGTGTGTCCCACTTCTGAAACCAGATGCCTAATGACGCACCTATGTGAAGAAAAAAAAAGAATATCCTTCCAAGGATACGTTCCACCTCAAGTAGAGACTCAAATTAGGCAGAGGTGTGTACACTGGGAGATTATGAGAAGGCAGAGTGTAATTATTATTTTCTTTGGTGTTTTAGTACTGGGATGATGCTAACGTTTTTGCAGATCTACTTAGTGTCCAGGGCTCAGAGTGTACGTCCCCTTCCCGGGGGATCTCCTGTTGGCCTTGCAGTGGACGGAGCATGCTCTCACGCCCCACCACAGACATATGTTCCTATTGAAAGTGGAGGATGTATTTGAATGCTTTCCGTTAATCATGCATGCAGTATCTCACGGCTTATTGCAGTTTATGCTCTAGAACAGGTTATTTTTCCAAACCCAGCATTTTTTTTTAGAAAAAAAACAAAAAAACCAAACACCTGAAAAATCAAGTGTGGAATGTATAATTTGTGTGCAATGGGATAGATGTGGTTGTCCTCTCCATATTCAGCACTTTTGCTTTCCTTTATTGAACGCACAGTTATTTACCAACATGGCATCTGAGCCTTAGATAGAAATGCTGCTCAGCCGTAACACATGATACCGTTGTAATGATGGCTCTTGTTGTTCTTGACAGAATCTCTAAATGGATCTTGGAAAGAAGGAGGATTTGTGCCTTCTAGTACCAGCAGCAGTGGATACTGGAGCTGGAACGCTCCCAGTGACCAGTCCAACCCATCCACCCCATCTCCACCTCTGTCAGCTGATAGCTTCAAAGCTTTTCGGACACCTTCCCAGCCAGATGATGGTATTGATGAAGCTGAAACAAGCAACCTTCTCTTTGATGAGCCCATTCCTAGAAAGAGAAAGGTTAGCCTCATGTTAAACTCCATACCCATGGGGAGATAGGGTGTTGGTAGACTTATTTTGCTGTGAGAAAGGAACAGGTTACCTGAACAGCTCAGCGTGTGTCTCCCTCCTTGGCATCCAGTAAATATAGGTACTTGTCCTAGTCAGTGTGTCTCGTTCGACCCAGTCACCTACTGCACACACATGCTGCCGTCAGCACCACATATTTGCTGCCAGATGGTGAGATTCTACAGAGCCTCCTCCTCAGAAAACACTAGAGTGATTTCCAGAAGGTGTTGCCTCTGGCCATTCAAGGGAATTCTATCCTACTTTGGCAAATTCTTTGTATGCAGGATGCAACAGGCAGCCTTTACATGTCTTCACAAAAACTGGATATGGCCTTAATACTTCTTGTTCCCTGAAAGTGCTGTTTGTCTGACAGCATGTCAGATACTTTAATACTGTTAAACTTTCTCTGTGCAAACATATGGAGTGAAAAGATGAGAGAGAGATCAAATCTGATGGCTTTTGATACAGTATTAGCAGTGGCCAAATTTATCCTCAGTAGGAATGCAAAAGCAGACTAAATAAAACACAGTGGAGAAAAAAAAAAAGTCCAAAACTAACCCCAAAAAAGCATCGTTATGAAGAAAAAGAAAACAAAGAGATGGCACTAATCCAAGTATCCTTCCCTCCCAACGCAACAGGACAGATTTTACATAGCAAGATGAAAAAAGTTTTTTTTTGTAAGAAAGAGAAAAAACAGAGGATTTAGTCTCCGTAGTGATTTTGCTTCTGGCTCAGTCTGAGATGGTTAATTGCTTCATCACCAGCAGGAAGAATTTTTAATGATTGTTTAAACCTGTTCAGATTTATCCTTTTGCTCCAGAAGTTGCTTATTTGCTGACCTACACTATTCTGCCCTTGTTTGTAGGAGAGGGGTGTAAAATGTTTGTGCTTCTTGCTAAAAAGGAAGAAAAATATTTTGGAGGACACCTCTGTTAAAATAAATAAGAAGTTATAGCTGACTGTTAAACTAAAGACAGAGATGATTTTGGAGTGTGTGGGATGGGAAAAGCCTGAGTGCAGCAGTGTGCTGGTTTGCCTTTTACTTCTCAAAGTTCAGCTTATTAGCATCACTCTTATGGCTCAGCTGTGGTGAGAGAGATGGGTTTGCAGCTACTGTCTTTAAATATTTCGATTTATGTAACCACCACAGATCTATTACACTGTCTATTCTGGTTCACAGGGATTTTTCCTGTATGGCAAATGTTTAATGTAGCTAAATAATAGCATTACCTGCCAAACTTAGTTTTATAAATGAACTGTGTTTCCTGCATTTTTTTTTTATTCTGGTCCCAGCATGGTGCTTTATCTGAGTACAGCTTCACACGTTTAGAACCTGAAATAAAAATGTTCAGGTTATGTCTTCTTCAGGGCTGCAAAAATCAGAAGGAAACCTGGAAACAGGGTGATCGGTAGCCCTACTTTTACTCATTAAAGTTTCTTCTATTTCAGGTTTGGAAAATGTCATGTTGGCAACCATTTCCCATTAAGAAAGTTGCTTGCTTAAAAGTTTGCACTAATGCAGTTATTCTTCACCAAATCATTTATATTGTCATTATTTTCTTAAAAAAAAACATTAAGCCTGATTAGGTAATTTTTTGACCAGTCAGAAACAGAACCATGCTTTATGTTCTGTATTTCTACTGAGTGAGATTTTATTTGGGTATGTTAAAATGCATGGGTTTTTGCAGAGTCCTAGCATTGACAGTAAAGCTAAAAACACCGTGGAGCTAGGAGATTGCTTTTACCATCAAACTGGAGATTGATGTTAAACCATTCTGTGTTCATAAAAATGCATATGGTGTTCATGATGTCATATTTGAATTCCTAAGATGTAAATGATGCCATGGTTAGTGGTTGGTTGAACTAATGATAGTATTTAGTGTTATTATAAAAGTAAGAAATTTATCTATCGGAATTGCTAGATAGATTACATTTAATTTAAGGAAAAAAAAGGACTTCTGTATCTATTTGAATGGTAGTTGTGTTATCACACAAACAGTATGATTGAGTACCTCAAATCTTAAAGCCCTTAGCACCCATACTTTCAAACAGGAGATGCTAAACTGCCAAGTAACTATGAGAACAGGCTACTATAATCAACTTATATTTTACAAAGCCCATCAGTTGAGTTCTTAAAAAAATATATTCTACTCATCTTCTTTCTAGCAAATGCTGAAACTCACCACCTACTGACATGCAGTTCCAAAGGGTCCAAATTGAAGAAAGCACCAAGCCAGCTTTTGTTCAAGAGACAGCGAAGCATGTACTTAACTCTAAAGATGTGCTTATTCCCTTTTTTTTAATAAATCAAGCTTTATATGAATACATTAATTTAATCTTCGATGTAACTGAAGTTATAGTATAATACTACAGTATTTTTAAGCTCTTCCTCATGTTTTCTTTACTAAGGTGTTCTGTAATAATAGAGAAAAGTATTTCTGAGAAGTACAAATTATTTAGATTTTTTTTAATTGAAAATTTTTAAAGTAGGATTCGTTTTGGGGTAAAATGAACTTTAAAAAAAAAATCTGTATCGTTCCACAACATCTGTATTATTTGTTACCACATACAATGCTCTAAATTAAGGCTAGTTTTCTCCAGGGTCTTCAAAATACTGAAGATTGGGCTGGTTGTAGCCTTATTGGTGCTCTAAGTCAATGATAATTCAGTTTAGGCCAATGAAGTTATATTGAAGGATATAACAAGAATATTAAAATGAAATTATACACATATTCTTTAAAAAATGTTGAACACAGCCACATGGCTTGTCATTCTCTCGTCCAACTAAGGGTCATAGCAGCTTCTGGATGAAATAAAAGCTGGGTTTTCCAGCTTATGGGTGAATATTTCCATTGCAGAAGCTGTGGTTTTCTGGTGCAATATTTTTTTTCTGCATTGCAAAATTCACAAGCAGAACTATTTGCTTTTGGAATATCTTAATTTAAGAAGCTGCCTTGCATTAGGTGAGAAATCCTCATCAATTGTTCTTTGAAAGGCTCCAAAGAAGTGTAGGAAGTTTTTGTATTGTCTGCCTCTTTTTGTGAGGAGACAGAAACTGGAACTTGCAAATGAAAAAGCCATGCCAAAGAGCAGAGAGAGGTAAAGTTTTGGCACAAGCTACTCCTGTGGCTTTTCACTGGGATTCTGCTGAGTTCAGTAGGGTGACACTGTTGACAGAGACTATTACATCATTACAAATTTGGAGTTAGAGGCTCTGAACCTTCACAGTCTTTTGTAACTGTATATCTGTTGTGGGTGGTTTGGTTTTCTCTCTATCTTCCTTTCAACTAATGTTGCTTTACTCATAATTTCCAGAACTCCATGAAGGTGATGTTCAAATGCCTGTGGAAAAACTGTGGGAAGGTGCTGAGCACAGCTGCAGGGATTCAGAAACACATACGGACCATTCACCTTGGGTAAGAGCAGGCTCTTTGGAAGTTGAAGGGATTTGGTATGGAAGGGGAGCAGTTGCACTTGGCTAGGGACATTAACTGGGTTGTCCTTGGCTTCTCTGTCTCAGATCCCTAGGTTTCTGAGGAAATTGCAGAGTAGCGCATCAAGGTGAACGGGAACTTACTCCAACAGCAAGGCATTTTGTTTCCTGAACTTTTGTGAACTTTACTTGAAGGTCAAATACAGCTCTAGGTCACGCTGTGTTTTCCACACGGCAGCGCAGCTCAGTGGCATTTACTTTGTGTGTGCTATCCGCATGTCACGTCAGGCTGACGTTGTGCGAAAGACAGCAGGTTTCAGGGTCTTGCATGCGTACATTCCAGCTTTGTTTCACATCAGATCAGGTGCTTGGGATAGTTCTGAGTCAAATTAACTTAACCCTCCCCCAAAAAAACCTGAGAAACCTAAGAAAATGAAGCTGAGCAACAATTCCATTTTACTTGGACTAGAAGCAGCAGTGAGTTAATCTTGTCTGACACAAGCGTGTTTCAGAGCTTTAGTTTGCAACTGAAATCTCCTGCGCAATTTGCTGAGTGACCTTACTGTCTCATATATAGTTACAGTGGGGACTCATGGACTTCACCTGTTAGGTATGTGGAAATGCATCTCTGTTGTGTAAGTCTGTGTTACCCAGTGCTTAAAGTGGCCATGAGGAAGCAGTCTGGTGTAGAGCTCAGGAGATTCTTGCAAAGGTCATAGTACTTGCTGTAGGGCTTAGGCTCTGGGCAGTAAGGCTGGCGGAAACAGAGGAAATCTCAGAAAATGCAGTTGCGAATGTTGCTTCGTCCTGTGTATTATGGGGACGTCCTTTTCGTGGCACAGGAGAGGGAGAAGTAAACAGCAGAACTTCCCTGGAATTCAGAGTTTGTAACTTTGCCAGAGAGAGTTTTCATGAGCGACTGGCTGTGGTCTGACGGCTAGTACTTCATGTAGGCCCTTTCAAACCTGCTGAACCATGCTCTCTCAGTGAGTTCTGTTGAACAGGGTGGTGAGAGGACCACAGATAGAGGTATATGGGCAAGCAGGCTGAAAAACTGGCTAGGGACTGGTTTTGGAGTGCATGCTTGGAAAAGGAGAGGCCCAGTGTTCAGCCCTCATATGGACATGCAGAGAGGAGGATGCTTGAGGCTCTCAGATTTCCCATATGGAAGATGCAGGAGAAAATCCACATGGAATAGCTGTCAGTTACATCTGGATAGCATGTGGATTCTGAATGTGCTGAAATAGTGGTTTGTTTTGGACTTTAAGATAATGTGTAGCCTACTGGGAACTGCTGCTTTGACAGGGCTGCTTTGCTTCTGGCCCTTGTGCTCAAACATGCAGCAGACAGTACCAGTGATGCAGGGGCAATTAAACCTTTTACATCTCCTCCATCAGTAAGTGTGCTTCTCGTGAGTACGACCAGAAAATCCTGCATGGCAAGGCAGCCTGTGTATATCCTTTTTCTACCAGTGTTTGAGTGAGTCGCATGGTGAGACTGTTTTCTAGCAGCTTCTGTTATGCCAAGGAAAGTTACAGTGAACCGCAGCCTTAACTATATTTGGGTTAATTAAGCAACCTATGATAAGATTACATATTGTTTGCTGTAACATTAGTGAAGTATATCTTGCCCGTGTTTGTTATCTTTACTCTTGCTTCTGCGGCTGCTCTGTCATTTCTGAAGTCAAAGTGCGTTGAGGTTCTTGTTAACTTCAATGTTAGGAATGAGAAGCTGATATTTAAGCTGTAGCACAGAAGTTAAACATCTACTCCAAGGTCAAAGAGTTAGTCAAGAATAACACAGAGAGAAAAAAAAAGATCTAATTCCTACTTCTTTTCCCTTCAGATTACATGATTTCCTCTCCCTCTTCCCTGCAGTCACTATGCTGATAAAGTAGGTAGGGTTGAAACTGGGAATATTAATTTCTTGGCAGTGTGAACGTATTTGCCATGTACTTAGAACTGAAAGTTTACTTTAGGGTTCTTGCTTTCGTTTAACCAGTCCTTCATTCTTTGTCTTGATACAGACGTGTAGGAGAGTCTGACTACAGTGATGGAGAGGAGGATTTTTACTATACAGAAATCAGGCTCAACACGGACTCAGTAGCCGATGGCTTAAGCAGTCTTTCCCCAGTCTCTCCATCTTTAGCATCTCCTCCTTCCTTTCCCACCCAAGACACAATCCGTCCTGAAATTTCCTGTGCCAAAACTGAGACTAAATTGATGACACCTCTGAGCCGCTCAGCTCCTACCAACCTCTACCTCGTACACACGGACCATGCTTACCAGGTAACGCTAGTGAGAATGAATTCCATTGGTTACACTAATGTCATTAAAGTATAAATAAGTGTCAGATCACCATGTCTGGGTTTTAAAAAGCCAAGTTTGG
Source organism: Tetrax tetrax (assembly GCA_009806455.1). Taxonomy (NCBI): domain Eukaryota; kingdom Metazoa; phylum Chordata; class Aves; order Otidiformes; family Otididae; genus Tetrax; species Tetrax tetrax. Next base: position 245,233 of record WHYT01017804.1, read on the forward strand.
TGTTAATGGGTTGAAAAGTTTTCAGGGGAACCCAAGGGATTCGTCTCATTTAAATTTAGATGTCCGCTTCTGAGCTAGTTGATTGTTTGTTTGTGGTCCCACCATAGCCAGTGGATTTTGAGGTGCTATTTACCCAGCCACACACAGGTACGTAATTCAGGTTGAGAAGAGTTGCTTAGTGTATCCCACTGCCTGCATCAATTAATTCTCCACCGAACATAAGGAGAGCCTGCGGTGACATGCTCAGATGTGGTCTCCTGCACTGTAGAAATTTTCATTCAGTCAGCCAAATCCCTCCCAGAGTCTTAATTTCAGCTCTGGTTGTACTGGATGTGTCTGTAGGCAAGTAGTCAAGGATGCCAGGAACAATTAATTTCCTTTATTTGTACAGTGTGAGATGTCAGTTTGCATATGTGAAGTAGAGCAGGAAGAATGAAAAGGCTTATATGGTATCCTCCTACTCTTAGAGGTAATGCTTTGCAAATGGCAAAAATCCAATCAGATCCAAAAACTGCTGTTCTAAAAACTGCCAACTAAGTTCAGACAGAAAGCATTAATTTTAAAAGTGCACTACAATTTGACATATTTTGGTCTGGACACCATATGAGAAAAGAATAGAGGCTTTGAAGTCGTGTGGTCCATGACCTGTGTATGTACCAGAGAGCTAATTTATCAGATGCAATAACTTTCATGTACAGCATTGTGCAGATGAAAGCTGCTTGTTGTGTGTCTGGAGCAGACCCATGAAAAGGGCAGAGGGAACCACACAGAATTCACAGACTTGTTTTAGACTCTCGTGCACAGTGGAAGGCATGAGTAGGAGAAAGACATTCTTCTTAGTCTAGCTTAAGCTCTGCCTCTCACAGAGTGAGGCACCAAGTCTAGGCTGCTGAGAAGAGTCTCGTTTCATTTGGGATTTTCAGTTGTGAAAGTGTTCTCTGCAATTTGGAGACTCACTTGATCCTTTTTTATAAGCACCCTTTGAGTAAAGCACTTGCCTAAAGAAATCTAGTTCAAATGTGTAAGCCGCTTGAATTGGATTTGAATTGATGTATTCCATGACATGAGACTAGTCTGAGCCCTGTCTGCTTTTTAAGTTGCACTGGTTTCAATATTTAATTTCGTCAGTGAGGAGTGACACAGTCCACGCTGTTCAAGGCTTTCGAGTTGCAAGCAGGAAGCAAGGTCCCTGCTCAAGCATTCAGGTTGTCCTTGCAAAAGAGGCAGCAAGAAGAGCACTCTCCAGGAGGCAGGGTGGAGATTCAACTCTAACCAGCAAGAGGAGGAATTGAGCCCAGCTTTCACTCATAACATTTAATAATTCTTGTGACTAATCTGTTGTGTAAAAAGGAATAGAAGAGAAGGTGACGACAGCATCTTCAATATCATCATATTTCCTCAGTTTGCTTGCTGGAGTGAGCCATGTACAGAATTTCAAAACTTTTTTTTTTACTTTTGATACTATCTGTATCAAAACTGAAAGAAAGATTGAATGAGAATGTAGTGATGAAGACCATTTCTCATATGAATGAGAGATGAAAGTGGAAATTACTTTATTGGGAATGAAGAGGCAAAATTCACAGCTCAAGGAACTTGGATAAGGGAGGCTGAATAATGTTCATCCCAGGATTCCTGTTAAAAAAGGGAAAAAAATATGGAACCCAAAGCTGGGTCGCAAGTATCCTAAACAGATCTGTTGATTGTCATTTTCCATATGACTGGAAAACAGCAAGTATAATACCTGTAGTAAGAAAGGTGTAAAGGGGAAGTGAGCAGACAAGTCCTGACGCTGTTCTCTGACCCAGTCCTATGGATGAGGAAAGATTTAGAGGAATAATTGAAGAAATTGTGGAAAGTACAGCAAATGAGGTGAGCTGCAGTGGAGGAACCCCAAAGAAAGATTATGTTAGAACAAGGTAGCTTTGTAACAACAAAGAAGCAGTACAGAAGAACAGATCCCTCTGGAGTCATGGAGAGCATTTGATCTTATAATATATAAGCAGTATTTGTTAGGCTAGAGATTAAATTTAGTGTAGGAGGGAGAACTGGGGAGTCAGGGAGAACAGCAGTGAGTTATTTTGAAAGGCCTATTGAATGTTATTAGTGGAGTTGAATGAAAAGCTGATTTCGGGCCTGATCTCATTTTCATTAAATCATTTTGGTACTACAGAAGTACTGTAATAAACTTTACTGATAGTAAATTCAGGAGACGTCAGCAGTACAGGGATTTATAGATCATGCTTACATGACTGGATGGTCTTAAGAACAATAGGTTTGAATGCAATTTAATGTCAGAACATGCAAAGTCCTGCACCTTACGAACTAATGAGATTTTTCTGCTATAAACAGGGGTAATTAGAAAATTACATGAGGAGGAAACTTGTGTTCATTAATTAAGCACAGAATGAGCGTGAGCCAACAACAATAGAGCTGTGAAGGGAAAATAAAGTTGTCAGCTTTCTTGGGTAAGAAATATCTAGGAGAGAGGGATTTTTAATGCTGTTGTACAAGACCCTCAGATAACTTTAACTGAGATCCTGAGTAGAGTTCTGATCAACCAAGTTCAAGGATGATGGGCTCCAATTAGAAGAGGCAGAAAGAAGGTGATCAGAGTCAAAAGAGAGGGCAGTGAGGACACAGAGGGCCTCTGCAGCCCAAGGGAAAGCAGGGGCGAGGAGAGGATGGGTTTGCTGCCAGGGAAGAAAGTGAGGGGACAAACATGAGAGGGGGAGAGGACAAGCACGTGCTATTCCAGATATAAGGACAATGTTGACACAAATAAATAATTATAAATTATCCATTAATATATTTTGATTGGAAATTTGATGGAGTTCCATAAGCAAAGTGAGATTGGGACATAGAAACTCACCAGTTCGTTGTAATGTTATGGTTGCTTACCTTATGGAAGACATTGTCTAAAGTGTTAGCCTGGAAAAGGTGACTGTGCTTGATGAGCAAAGATGCTTTTCTAGGAAACAGATGAACAAGGTGATTGACTGTTTAAATCTGATCATGTCTGGGAGTAGAAATTTAGGCATGGAGAAGAAAGAATTGAGCACCATGGTATTTTAGGCAATTGCAAATTACAGCAATTTTAAACTTCTCATACTTCACATTTCATTACAAAACTAGTGCCTGTAGCTGTTAAGTTTAGCTACAGAGGAACTACAGGCAGGCTCTTTCAGCATATAGGATTTCCCTTGTGGGTCGTACTCGAATACCCGAGGAAGTCACCGTGCTGATCCCGGCTTTGGGCTGATGTCCTGGTGGGATGCTGAGCAGAAGCAATGGTGCCTCGCTGCCTCCAGTTCTTTCTGGCAGGAGTGCCGTGGTCATTCCCTCCTTTCCGTTTGAACAGGGTTGTGATGAAGCACTACTGGTACCATCTGGAGTTGTCAATCTTTTTTTTTAATGCCTTTCAGCAAGGTTTTTATATTTTGTGGGGCTCAGTGGACGTTTGATCTGCTTGTCTGTGTGGATCCTCTCAGAGCTGTCAGCAGGCTCGGCAGCCTGCAGAGCATCGCTGCCATAGACAGGCATCCAGTGGTCTCGGTTTCTTTTCCTTGGAGGCATTCCAGGGGATTGCTTCAGCACTTGTTTACTCTGAAGGTTATCTTTAATGGGGACTATCAGGTTGTAGTTTGTCATCACTCCTTTCTGCCTGGCAGCTCAGGGAAGCTCGCTCTTCCCTCAAGTGGTGAGAACTTCAGCAGCCTCAAATGCAAACACTGCTTAAATAAGTGTATTGCATTATTGTCAGGCATGGGCAACTGCAAGGCAGAAGCTCATTTTTCATAGCAAGTTCTTTATGAGTTTAAACCAAGGAGCCTTTTTTTTTTCTGGTGAAAGTTGAAATTCAAGAGTCAAAGGGAGCCTGTGTTCACGGTGGCTGCTCGTGTTCCTGCTAGGCAGGGTAGCTGCAAAGGTGTGAATTTCCTGACTCTGTAAATTAAATGGGATTCAAAAAGGGGCAGGAGAGAATTCCTGAGGGCTCATAGCCTGGTGAGAAAACTGGAATGAAGGCACAAGATGAAAGATGCTCAACAGTCTGAGCTCAGATTGTCAGGTGTTGCACCCCCGAGCCGCAGTGGCTATTACAGCCCAGATGGGAAAAATGTAAGAATTCAAGGAGCCCAGGAGCCCTTCAAATATTTGCTTTAGCTTAGTCTTTTAAGAGCTGTTTTTTGAATCCCGAGGATGATTTTCAACTCTTTGTTTTTAGTAGGAAAGACTGTTTTAGTTGGGATGATTCTTACCAGTATTTATCTGATAAAGGAGAAATGGCCACCCCATCATTAACCCTGTGGTCCAGGCAGCCGAGCCAGCCGGTCTTGAGTTGTTTAAACGAGCTGCCATCAGCTTAAATACTGCCTTGTTTGTCACTGTGGAACAGGTGATGATTTGTAATATTTTCTGCTCCTAGCTGACATTATTTTAAGTTATTTGTGTATGTTGTTTGATTTTGTGTGTTTTTACATCTAGCTTTTAAGGGTTTTGTGTGGGTTCTTGTGGGAGCTATTGCCTTTCTTTAAACAAGGTTTTAAGAACAGGGATATATAAATATGTCCCTTCTTTACTGGCTTATCCATGATTATCCCTCTCATAAGGATAAAATGCGTGTCACTATGCAGTTTTTTTCCAGCTCGGAAAGTCTCTTGTAGATACATAGTTTCAAGGAGTGAAAGATCCCTTGAAAGGCTTTGGAAGAGCAATGTTTCTTCTTACTGGAACAGTATTTTCTTTTCACACAGGCCACTCCTCCGGTGAACATTCCAGGGTCAGCAAAATTCACTCCCAATGGCAGTAGCTTTAGCATCTCTTGGCAGTCGCCTCCAGTTACCTTCACCGGCATTCCAGTAAGTGAACAACAAAAAAAGGAAAGCAAGAAAAGATGAAGTTTTAGAACTTTTTGTTTTGTTTCACAGTGTCTCACAACAGAAGTAAATTTGACATAACAGGTGCTGAAAAGAAACAAATTAAATATATGTACAGTTAACTTTTTTTTTTAATCAACGTCTAAAAACAGAGAATTAGATCTTTAGTGTGTGTTTTTTAAACTATATGCTTGCAAAAGAACATTCTGGTAGGTGCTGAGCCTGGCACTATCTGCTGCTTTTTATGCCACTGAGAGATTTCTTACAAAACTAGATGGAAGATCAGCGAGGTGGTGGTTATGCTAACAGGCTAATTGGGTTCAAGCAGTAGGGATGTTACCGAAATGAACTCTGAAGATGAAGCATATTTGAAAGGCAACTGAAAGAAACAGTAAGATGAAATGCAAAGTTTGATTCTAGGAGTCTATGTATATGTAGTCCCTATTGAGATCAGAAAATTTTGTACTTCTATACAGAAAATATGTTCAATAAATATTGCATTTTGATATTAACACATATTGCAGTTTGACACACTGTTAATGAAGATGTATTCGATGTATGTATTGGATATAAAGCCAACTCTGACCCTTTCTTCAAAAGAGCTAGTGCAGAAGGCCTCATTTTGTGAACAGGACTGCAGAAAGGGGATATTTGCTTAAACATAGACTTCCAGTAGTCCTAAATGTCACGCAGTATATATAGGTGTTGCTACTGTAGGGGGAGTTAAAAACCCTTATGAAAAGTTCAAAGGGCTTAAACTTCTAGTGCCTAGCATGGTGAGTACTAAAAGTAAATGTAAATCACTATTTATGAGTAGTGGAAAATCTTCTGTATAATAAATAGGAATAAATATTAATGTAATGTATCCTAATTTTTATTGGAAAGCATTTTTCAGTATAAATTTATATTCTCTAATCATAAAGCTTTTTGATATCATAACATTTCATTTAATATTACACTTTATGAATTTTTAAATTGTCTTATATAAGGCATATTGCTCATCCAGAGAACCATATAGCTTTTTTTCTCCTGACAGTGAGTATTAGACATGGCGATAAGAGACAGTATTTCACTCCCTTCTCTTCATCAAGTAAATCTCCAAAGCTTCTTAGTGTCAACCTTTGGCAAATCTTTGAGATTTTCTGCAGAGGCTGTGGCATCCTGCAGGGCTGATAAAAAATGAAAGTGGCTGAATCAATTACACTGCACTCTGCCAATGAATATTTATTAAATTCCATCAAGGAACAACTAACAGTGAAAGACATCATGCTGGCAGCAATTTGAACAAGAGTGCCTTGACAGAGCATGCTATCCATAAAGTTCCTCAAGAATTTGATTTCCCAACAATGGGATTGATATGAAGTAATTATGAAACTGACTCCTTTTGTGGAGTAGCAGAAATAGGTGCCAGGAGTGTTTGGAATCTAAAAATGCAATTAGCTACATTGTAAATCAGAGACTTGAGCAGACAGGATCAGACACGTATGCGTTGAGTTTATTTGTTCGAGAAACAACAGTGATCTGTGTCTGTAGCGTTGAGAATTCTCAAAAGAATTTAAGAAATGCCAGATCATTTTCTGAGAGTTGTATGGAGAGGCCAATGATTTAAGTGCAATTTATAAATAATCCCAGTACAAAAACCTGGGGAAGCAGTGATGATGGCAGAATTATAAACCTCTCATATGAACTGCCTTTATATCCCTGTCTGACATTTATAAGGCGGTTTATTAAAAAAAACCAAAACAAACCCAACCAAAAAAAACCCACCAAAGCAACAGTCTCCTAGGTTTCCACACATTTGACCGTTCTGTCATCAGTGAGATCATCTATGAATGCAGGCTTGCCTGCGGTGGAAAATTATGTGCAGTAAGTGAGGGTGCAAATGCAAAGTGATGTTAAATAGCTATATTACGTGAAAGTTTCTCCTGCTTCAAAGTAAATTAAATATTGCTTTATAAAAGCAGGGCGCTGTCAGTTCCCACCCTTACACTGAGTGTAACTACTTCAGGAAAGATGTAGCATAGGGGACATTCCCCTTCTCTTATGAGGTTTACTTAAGCCCAGACTATATGTCAGAGCCAGCATACTATAAACTCATGCAGTTATATGTACATGGTCCCTGAGATTAGATGCACGTCTGTAGCACCCAGGGGAACTTCAGAGAGCAAGTCCAAACCATTACTTTTCCCCTGACCCTTAATGTTTATTCAAGCAGTTTTCTAAAATGGATTGGAATACTTTTTTAGCCTGGACAAACCACTGAGCAGTAAAGGATCAAGTATAGATTTGCAAAAGTGTGTAGGTCTACACATTTCTCATGTTACTGGTGGTGCTGGAATGGGGCCATTCTGTCCTCAACACATTAGAGGGCTGTTGAATCCTGGTTTTGAACAGCCTTCTTTCTAGGCCTGTATGTCAGGCCTGTTAAGTCCGTGAGAGAGATTAAATTTCAAAATAGTCTTGTTATTTTTTTGACACTTAACTTTGGTGTTTCCCCATTAATTCCTGTGGACATTGAATTTTGATGACACTGAGCACTCCTTGCTAGGTGTCTGAGGAACGAGAGTATTCAGACAGTCATCATGACTTGCATGAGGTCCTTGCTTTTGGGCAGTCTTTAGCAGAGCAGCACCGAGAGGCCTTTGTGAATGTGAGTGCACTTATTAGCAAGTTCCTGAGCTCCTCAAAACAAGCCGTATACAACTGGGTCAGTGGGGGTTCAGTATGCAGCTGCTTTAGGCTCAGGGGTATTCACAGCATCTAGCCACAGGCATTTATCTGACAGTCTTGTAGCCATAAACAAAGAGAATTAGGGGAACCTCCAGAGTCCTTACATTTTGTGCTCTGATTTGTGCATAAGTTAGATCCCCAAGGCAGATGGGAATCTGGGAAGGTAGATGAGAATTTTTCTTACCATTTTCCCAAGGTAACTTTGCAGGTGCAAGAGAAGGTTGAGTGTTGGCACGGCTGTGAGTCATTGCTAGGTGCAATTCTCTGTATGTAGCAGACAAGGACAAGTTCATCTTTGCTTTACCACTTCAGGCTGAGCTAGGAGAAAAAATAAGGCACAGTATGGGGATGTTCGAGAAGGACGAATTAAATGATGCAAGTGAGATGAGCAGCGGTGCAGTCTGTATCTCTTGGTTCTGAAGGACTTAACATAATGACCATGTAGTTCCACTTTCAATAATGTAGGTTAAAAGCCTTCTTGAACGCCAACGTGATCTCTGCTGTGTGGTACTGATTTTCACTTGCCTGCTGCTAAGACCCAAAAAGGTTGAACAGGAGAAAAGATCTTTAACTTGGATAATCTGGTGTTTACACATCACAAATCTCTGTAACCACAGTTTCCCCCAGGAGATGTAACTGAAAATTCCACGTCCTCCCTTCTAACAAACACTCTAGTTTCCCATTAATTCTCTGCATAGACAACACTTAAAATGGAAAAAGCCTCTGAGGGCAAGGATTGCCTTCTCATGCCCTCCTCTTGATCTGCCCTTATTGTTGCCCACAGAGGAGTGCAGGTAACTGGCATTGTTTAGACCTGCTGCAGAGCCTGTCAAAATACATTAGAGCTCAACTTTAGTGCAGTTTAGCTACTTTGGTGTGCTAATCCATGGAAACCATCGTGCAGAAACCCTCTTTGGAGAACGTGAGGGGAGACGCAGTCTGCGTGGTGCAATTACTGCTCAAGCCTGTTCAGTGTTTGGAAGCAAGCATTGGAGAATTGCTTATATCATGGGAGGCCATCAAAGTACTTTTCTGTTCGATGATAACCAAGTGGTAGATATCCAAATTTTCTGGAGATCACTGGTTGCTGGTAGTAACTGAAAAACGGTGCAGTGTGTGATAAATACCAAAGACTAGAGAAGCGTTATTTCTTTGCATTTTATCTTCAGTGTTCCAGTCATTCTTAGGCAAAACATAAGAAGTGGTTGATAAAAGATAGGAAAAAATGTCTATCAGCACGATCTTAGGTCAAGCCGGATTTGCCAAACAAACCTCATACCAGTCTTTAAGGATATGACAGATTTGGTGGATAAAGGCAACTGCACCCACCTGACATACATTTTGAAAAGTAGCAGGTTTCTTAACTCAAAATATGTAGTGCCAACGCAGCACATATTAAGCAAATTAAGATCTGTCTATTGACCTCAGGTAGCAGTAACTGGGAATCTTCTTCACTGAGCCAGCATCACCTCCATAGGAGGACTGGTGCTTTTCAGCATTTTCGTAGTTGATTTGGAAATAAAAATATGAAGTTACTGCTGATGATTCATTTTCTGGATGGCTGGGAAACTGACAAAAAGACAGATTAATCATATGTCATTGTATACTCCATTTGTGAAGTGGGGCCCTTTTCAGACCCAGTGTCCTTTAATTGTGGAAAATGCAAGGTTGTATTTATGAGGAAAAGGGAATTTGGATAATCCCTAGCATCTTGAGGGAGCACTGACTGAAAGTAAAGACTGAAAAAGATCTAAGACATGTAGTAGACTGCAGGCTGCCCTCAGTATTGAGGAGCGATAGGACGGAAGAACCTAGTGTGGTCTCTGGTTGTATAAAACATGAGTTATGGTAAGCAGGCATGGAGAGAGGAAATTTCCTTCACGTTTTGGATATATAAAATATTATATCAGTAATGGCCTAAACCCGTTCAGAATGTGAGCTGCATCTGCAGTTAAATCAGAAATGTTTGTATTTACCAGCCAACTGTAAGTGTTGAAAGACTGTATTCTATCACAAGTATTATTTTTTTGCTACTGTGGAGTAGCTATAAAATGGATTTAATATAAAAAATGAAAGCACATACATCTCTTCAAAGTCAGGTCAGTTCCCATTCTTCCAGATATTATGAGACTTCAAAAGGGCAGGAGTGAAAAGTCACAGTAATGCAGGGAACTATGACAATATCTGCAGTTCCTGGCTGCAGGAGGCAGTGACCCCGTGCACCACATGCCCAAATGAAGCTTACTACTTCTGTACGTAACAAAAAATGAGTGTTCAGAATTTTTTGCTGATGTTTTAGGTGTCAAGTGGTTGTGCCCTTTACCCAGGAGCAAAATCGCAGTAAATAATTTAGGAATTATTTAAGACCAATGTGATTACTTAGATAATGTTGCCAATCCTCAGGCTCCTCTAGAAGGGTTATTTGGAAAATCTCAGGAGACCAAACTACGCCCTTCACTTGGGAATACTCACAAAGGAGAACACCTGCTGGGGAAGTTTACAGTGCAGAATGAAGGAAATAACCCAGTATATCTTGCTAGCAGCCTTAATCAAAATGGCTGCCTTGCACTGTTGTTAAAACCTTGAGGGCCACATCATAACTGCCCTGCAGCAAACCCCCTTCTCCAAGGCTGTCTCTCCACAAAGAGTCCCACGTCACAGACAAGATGTGAAATCTCTTTATTTCATGGAGAATTATTGGTATTGATCTCAGCACAGGCCAGAGTTTATTTTTCCAGTTATTTTCTCTGCTTAAATTGGAGAACATTTTCTCAAGAGCTATTCAGAGTTCTTAAATAAGAATGAATGCATTTTCCCTATTTCCCAAAACCTGAAACAGTGCTGACCTATATTCTGGTTTGCTCTGTTTGGATGACTGGAAGTACAGGCAAATAAAATGGAGCTAATGTAATGTACTTAACGTTAAATGAATATCTTTCTAAATAGACCTACAACTCACTTATGTTTGTATGTTATTGAATAACCTTTCCTGGGTATCCTTGCCACCATGCCTCATGAATTGCATTTTCTGGGAGAAGTGTTTATACTGCCTTCATATGTGTATGTTCTTTATAAGCAGCTTTTTTGTCTGTATTGACAGGTCTCACCAACTCATAATCGTCCTGCAGGGAGCGGAGAGCAGAAACAGTCCCACACAGTTCTTTCATCACCGCCTAGAGTAGCATTTGGCTTGAGGTATGGGACCATTAGCTCCTGCTGCCAGACCGGCAGCCTCAGAACCTGGAGGGCATTTAGTAAATAAGATGTCAGTGGCCAAAGAAACAGAGAAACCACACCACCAACTGTGATTGCAGTTGTCAGGCAGTTTGTTATGAGGATGCTTCTGAGTAAGTGTTCTGGATCTATTTTGCTTTCCATTACCATCAAAGGTAAAGTTTGGGGGAAAAGTGAGTTGTTGCAAAATGAAAAAGGCAGACTGTGAAGCAAAACTGCAGGCCTTATGCCAGGCATGTCTGGACTTCAGTTGCAGATCTAAATTGCCCTGTAAAGCAACGCTGCCCAGATTCACTGCTCCAGCCGAAGCATCCTGAGCTTCATTACGTGCCTTTGCTTTTTTTCTGAAAGGCTGGGCTGTCTTGTGTGTTCATCACCATTCAGTCAGTATGGTATTTGGCGTCCATTGAATTATAAGAAACTATATCATACAATAAATTAGATCAAAGCAAAGCTTTTTATACCTTATCTTCCTAGACCTAAGCTACATTCGCTTCCATTAAAGCTAACTGATGTTTGACCAGAGTCTGTTTTAACAGCTTTCAAAAAGTTATGTTACAAAATCAAACTGTGACACCAAATTTCTTACAGTAAAGAAACTTGTAATTTCTCACAGTCCTAAAGGTGACTGTACCCTAAAATGAGACAATGGAAGGTTCATGCTTTTAATTTTCTTCATGACTCTCAGATCATTGCATATGCTACAAACTAAACTTAGGATCTTCCCAATTCATAGATTGTGCCCATTAATAAGCGTTCAGGAATCAAAAAAAATGCATAGGTGTGCAAGAGAGGAATCACCAGGCAGTTCTGTTGTGCCATGCAGCATGCAATACAGATATTAAACAATTCTGTCTGTACAGTTATTTGATTTAATGACAGCAGGACAGATGGCACTACTGTAGCAAGCATTGGGTTACTTCTTGTAGCATTGTTCCTCAGGTTTGGTGGCTTGCTATGTATTGAATAAAAAAAGTTCCATTTTAACAGTTACTTTAATAATTTTCTAAACTTGCAAACTTTTGAGTGTGGTGATAAGATGGAAAACACGACAATTGCTATAGCTTTAAAAGCAGATACTGCCCACCTTGCTGACTTTGGGGATGACAGCTCTAAAGCAAAGAGGACTTGTGCCTCACGTGACCTGGATTGTATCGTGGAATAGCTATGACTATCCATTACGGCTTGGCATTTAACGTGGCTGAAGTACCGTTTCTCTAGACTGGGTTTAGTTGTTGGCTGAAGTCAGGGTTTTGTGTTCCTGGGATCAGCCCTGGAGCAGAGGAGCAGGCTCAGCAGCTGCTGCAGAGGCTGTAGAAGCCAGGTGAGTAGAAGGACTGGACCCTCAGAGCTGTGGAGTCACAGCTGCATGCCTGTCTGCTTCATCAGCTCCCAGTTGACTTGAGAACAACCCAAATTCCTTTGAAACGGGGGTTCTCTGCCTGCTGCATTCCATCCAGGCTGCTGTCCTGATCTTAGGGTGATAAAGCAAAGCTACGAAAGCATCTCGTTAACTAGCTTCCCTTTCTCTCTGACAGGAAGCCTAGAGGGGAGGGGAAAAAGTGTCGGAAGGTCTATGGGATGGAGAACAGAGATATGTGGTGTACTGCCTGCCGCTGGAAGAAGGCCTGCCAAAGGTTCATCGACTAAAGATTGAAATTATGCAGAGGATTTGGGGATAGGGGAGGACAACAGCAGAACCAGATTGCTGCAGTTGCACTGTATCACTTCCCGTTTTTCCCCCAGTGCTGATGTGTTGAGGGTTTTTTTGTTTGTTTTTTGGGTGTTGTTTTTGTTTTGTTTTTTTTTTTCTTAAAAGAGCTTTGTATTTCAAAGTGAAGCACTTGTAGCCAAGGAGAAGCACTAATCAAAACCTGTGTGGAGCAATAGAGAAAAAAAAAAAAAAAAGCAAAACCAAGAACATACAACAAAATTCTGTCTTACTAAGTATGGAAACCAGAGCAGCTATTAGTGTTTTTCTGTAAAAGAAAGGAAAAAGTTAATTTTTTTGCTAACTCTGTGAGCAACTTGCTCCTTAGGATCATTTTTAACCATTTCAGTCTCTGTGCTGTGAACGTCTGTATTTGCTAAACTGGACAACTTTTCTTTTCCTGAAATGAAGATTTCTTTTTGAAAGCTTTCTAATAAACTCTTCAGAGTCGTATAAGCTACAGTTTACTTAACAAAAGCTGTACGAAGACTGGAGACTGCTAAATAATTCTCTTGATATGAGTGATCATGATCGTATTATATTTTTGGAAAGGGGACGTGGGGAGGAGTTGGGATTTTCTTTTGTTGGTTTATAGGAGAAGAGCAAAGTCTGAATTTGCAAGAAGGACAAGCAGCGCTCCTGGAAGATTTTTAAACCAGGCACAGACCGGTGGAGTAGAACAAAGTAATTTCAGTACCAAATTGGATTTTGATCCTCTAGAGGAAGAACAGCAGCAATGGAAGGTCACCAGCAGATACCGTCACAACGAGAAGCTGAGGGAAGAAGTCCAGTGATGCTTGACTGAAAACCGTAAGAATATCATGGGGGTCCAGTAGCTTTTCTTACCACTCTCCCATTTCCCAGGGAGGACGAACAGTTGGACATCTGGACATCTGTTGCTGCAGGAGGCTTACAAAGAACTGGTAAATTCAGCCACTAGGATTGTATGTAATACCTATTCAGGGACATGATCCAGCCCAGCAGTTCTGCTCTCGCTTCCTTTTCTCTTATTTGAGAGACTGTTGTTAAGATAATGGTTTGCTCAGCTTCCCCGCCCCTGCTAGTAAAGTTACTAAGATTTGATGCAAAAAAAATGGTAGAGAAAAGAAAATACCCCCTTTCCACAACATCATCTCAGAGAAAGAAGTACAGCAGCAAAGGAGCAATGTATTTATGCTAAAAATCTGTTTCTTAACTCATTTTGATATACAAATTCAGAAGTTTCTCTATTTGCAGTAGTTGGATAGATTTGGGTACTTTAGTTTCTCTGTCCATTAGAAAGTATACACTGGAGTGTGACAAGCTGGTGTTCTGTCTCAACTTGTATCAAATTACCATTAATTAACAATTATTTCAATGCAAAAATAAAGTAAGGATTTACCAGGTTATGAATGTATACAGTTAAACTATACTTGCCTGTTAAACAAAAAAAAGATACCTTAACAAAATCCAGCAAACAGACAGAAGCAAAACTTTGCCTATTAACAGAGGCATGGAGGCCCACAAATTCCTGAATTTTTTTTTCCATATAATTTGAAATTAGACCAGATTTTTTTTTTTTTTTGAATTGTCTAAGATGGCTCATCCTCACTGAAATAAGGGGACTCTAAGTATCTAAACAGCTTTCTAAAATCTGGTCCAAAGTTCATTTGATAGCTGTATTTAGTGTGCATGGCTGCTTATGCCTCTGTAAAAGCACAAAGGAACAGTGCAGTTGTTCAGCATATACCCTGTGTATTCAGGAAAGTAATACTGAGAAGCAGAATTTATCCTAGGAGCTACTGAAGGTTATCATCTGATTTTCTTTGAAGAAGTTAATTGGGCAATCAGATGCCTCATTTGAGTATGCTATTTCTGCACTTGTTTACAAATTGTGTAATTTACATGCACAAGTGGTGAGATATGCTTGCGTGCACACAATTACTTGATTTTTTTTGCCCAGTTGTGTTCTCTAAGCCATTAAAAAAAAAAGAATTACTTACTAGTAATCTCGTAAGACCCTGAAATATATATATGTAGGAGTATTTTTCGTATTTTTTAATATATATATGTAAAATGTGGTATCAACAGGGAGGAGAAAGATTGTTTTCTTTATCAATATAAAACAAGGCACTAAAAGTCAGTGGATACACTTCGCCACTGTTTTATTGTCTTTCCTCTTAGTAAAATGTGGGTCATGGGTTTTCTTTGGATGTTGTATTTTTTTCAATTTCCTTAGTAAAATACCTCATAGTGATTCATAGTCATTTCATCTTAAAACACTGAGCATGCTGTTGGTGTATTTACTTTGGTAGAACTTTAAAAATTTGAGTCTTTTCCAAGATACTCCTGCCAATTTGCCACCCCATTTTTACAAGCACTCTGAGACTGATTATAAAGTGTTCCCTCATTCATTTGACTATCGTTAGACTGACAGTATTTGCCTATATATTTGTTGTTCCCCTCCTTTATATTTTCCTTTTTTTTGCTTTGGAGGATTTACAAAAAAAAATAATATATCAGATTGTATATTGTTTCTATAATGTCATGGCATTGTGAGCACCTTTCCTGAGGGCACTTTATGAGTTGCTGTGATAAGATTATTCTTTATAAATGAATGCACGGAAGAATGGGTTTTGTGGCCAGACCAGATCGCCCTCTGGTAGAGATTTGATATGGATTACGTACAGGCACAAAAGCTACAAATTATCAAAACAGGGTAGAAAGTTGGTGTAAACAAAACAGAGGACAGAAGATACTTGATAAATCCTGCCAGGACAAAGCTTAATTACCGGTATTTTTACGCAACCTTTAATCAGCATTTTTTATTAAATCAGTTTTGCATCTTATGACTGTGGCATTTTGATTCAAAAGTAGGCACTCCTCGAGTTACGGCGTCTCAGCTGTGGCCTGCCGTAGCAAGACGGCACGGCCGTCTGGACCCGCATGAAGCGCTCACCCGTTGCTTCATGCTTTGAACTCGGGTTACTTCATGCCACAAGAGCACTTCGGTGCCTGCTGAGATCCCCTTCACCCTCCTGACACACCCAGCAAGAACAGAAATGTCGGCAAAGCCTTTCCTGTGCCAGCAGTGCTGAGCATCATCTGGAATAACATCTTCCATTTCTCAGCCTGTTGCTTCAGTGTTGCTTTAAGCTGCATTGCTGTCCTCGTAGCATCCGATTCATCTCACACTTCTGCACCAGCCTCTCTGAAAGAGTCAGATTTTGTTGTTTTCCCAAGGAAGAGCTAGCCTGAATGCTGTGGTCGTTTATCGCCATTGGTACTCGACATTTCCCTGGTTTTGGTTTCTCAGTGGGAAGTATGTCATTGTCTCTGATCTCCCGGAGAAGACAGAAAGAACGGCCTGAATGCGTCGCACAGTCTCTGTATGCTTCAGGGATTTGGACAGGGGTTCATTTATGTCAAGAGCCAGAACTTCCTCCTGAGATACAAAAATTAAATGATCTATTTTATTGGGTTTAACCACTTATTAGTATTGATGCTGGTAACAGAAATTGCCAACATCAGTATCAGAGTGGAGATCAACTGTATAGATCCCAAATATTTTTCTTCAGGAGTTTTCCTGCTATAGCAAAGCTATTTCTCTCTTCTCCATTTACCCCATCCCCTAAAAGATCTGGAAAATGAGATAATTTTAGAAGTGGGAAATTTTAATGGTAATTTTTGAGATGTGGCTGTGCTCCAACTGCTCCTCTATTGGACGTTACAAACTCAGATCATCTTAGTCATAAAATGATTTCCACCCAAAACAATGTGCCTGATTCTCTAGTGCCTTGCACAAATGTAACAGGATACACAAGATGCAAAGTCAGCAAAAACACTTCCATTCCAGTTTGCAGGTTTGCACTTGCTTTTAACCAGTACCAGTTGTCACCTAACAGATATCTGTTTTCATGTAAGCCGGACCTGTAAGCCCTGCTTCTCTGAGTAAGCTGAGCAGAATGCCTCTCTGTTGAATTACTTTTTACTAATCATTAGCCTGGTGTGAATGTTAGATGCCTAATGATCTACAGATTCCTTGTACCTGTTTGCTATCACCAACATCACTTTCATAATTCTAATTCCATCTCCTCTTCATTTTTTAGGATAATAACTAGGTAGGCAACACAACAGGAGGCAAAGCTTTAGCCAGAAGTTCTTGTAGAACCTGCATGTAAGATTGGATTCCAGCTCCATGCAATACCCTAGATGTCCTTGTTGCTGACTTTTTATTTTTTCATTCATTCTGATCCAGCGAATCGGGATGGTTTTCTGTTTCTTACGATGCTCTGGGAACAGCTAGAGTGGCCCTGCCAAGAATTCAGGACAGTTGCTGTAAGTGTGGCAGTACAAAGTGATTTCTTTCTTCCCCTGCTTGTAAATGTGTTGAAACTCCATCTCAGAAGTAGGACATGAAATTAGAAGCTTGCTGGCCATGTACAGACACATAAGGGGTCACCAGTGAGGCTTGTTTCTGTTGGTTCAGATTTCAGTCATCTGTTGGAGAAAGTTGTGCTGCGCCTTTTCTTAGAAACATTTTAACAAGGAAACATTTATAACATCTCATCTTGGTCTTATATTTACACTTGATTCAATCTTCCTGTAAGGTGGTAGCACTGGAACTGAGAACTGTATGGAGTATGGGATTTAATCTGCGTTTGTCAGGATTTTTCTGGTGGATGACTATGTTGCAAAGCATCGTAGCATAGATTTTATTTTAGTCTAAGTTTAGGAGAGCTTTATGGTACCTTTAGCAAAATAGCTAGCAAGTAAGTCTGTAGTAGTTCAGCAAAAATGAAGCTGAGGGTTTAAATACATTGTGTATCTGCCAGACATAAGCAGCCCTTGTCTGCATCTACGTGGAGCCTGGAAAGCTTCAGGAGTGCAAAAAAGCCAGTGTACACCTATAGTTGATAGTTGCTCCTCTGAGCTGGTCTTTCTGTCTTAGACTACAGTGCTTTCAGGTTGACCATGCTCTCACTTCTAACCAAGTGCAAGATTAAAGAAGATTAAAGTGTCTCTTCCACTTGCAACTTTTTGAGTTTAGTCCTCAATAAGTAACAGTAATCGTGTTCATTGTGCTTCACACAGACCATTTTTAATAGCAATTCAGAAAGACCCTGAAAGCAGAAATCAATCTATTTCTGATGGCACCAAGCAAAATAAAATATAGTTTGCTCCTATGCTTGCTTGTAATTACAGCAAGGATTCATTTGGCCAGTCGGCTGACAAAATGTAAAGGAATGAATAAATTTAGTAACAAACCATTGTTCTTTTTTGTAACACATTTTAATACAATTTTTTTTTTCCTTCTGTGTTTGAATATGAATGTGAGATCTTTAATATACCCTTGAGGGAAATGAATTTAGCCATAGAAATGCTGTTTCAACTTTTCTATTACTTGGACATATACACAATATTACACTAATGAGGTAGAATTTCAAGATTAAATCTGAATTTTTGATGTAAATCAATGCTAAAGATGGACTGAAATATTGTAAAGTGTGTGAATGTTAGTGTTTACCATTTACCAATCCTCGTAAAAATTCCAATTTGACTTTGGAGTCTTTATCTTAGTATGTTATACCCTGCAGCAATTAGTAATGGTCAGATAAACAAAAGTTACTACAATGTTTGTAAAAAACTGCCTTGGGAAGACAGGAAAAAAAAGAGATAGTTAATACAAATTTCCTCAGGGAACATAAGAGGGCCGTAAAGGCAGGATGTAGATTTTTTTGAACAGAAGATGAGTAAGAAATTGACTTTTTTTTCTATTCTAGGCAAAATGTAAAGAGCTATATGTCACTACTTGAATTATTAACATTAGAAGGAAGCACTAATTAGTGAACATGGTCTTACTTAATGCTATAGCTGATGAAGTTCCAAATAGGAAAAAAAACAATGTTAGATGATGTAAAAATACAAAAAATGAGCTTGAACCATAACCTGATCATAATAAAATCTATACATTTGTATAAATCTTTTCAGGATCTCCTGTAAATATAAAGGCTTCTTTTTTATGTAGTTGCTTGCTGAAGGCATACTTTGTATATCATTTGAATACTTCTTAACAAATTGCTTTAGCAAGCAGAAAAATATGTTAGCGTGATATCCTGGAGGTGTTGAGTACTCCACTTTGTAAAGTGCTAATTCTACATGAAATGAAAAGAAAACCATGGGAGTGTTTTTCATATCTGCAAAGGTATCAGCTTCAGTAAAGCCAAGGCTTTATTGAACCGTGTTAACTAGTATTTAGAAGGAATACATATACAAATTCTCAGATTTTTCTTTATTTGTACACAAAGAAATTATTTTTGGTCCACCATAATTTTTCCCATCAACTCTTTTCCCTGTGTCCGGGACTCCATTCTGCAAATTCCCAACTATTTATATTGAAGTGAATACAAATGAGAATTGTCAATATTAGGACCTAAACATGTAAATAGCACCTGGCATCAGAATTTTTAGTATCCATATTTAACTGTAGTAATTAATTTCTACAGTGATGCCAGCAAATCTTTCAGGGACTGGTACTGCAACAACAAAAAGTAGGCTCAGATTCATGGGGGCACTCAAGTGTGTGTTTAACTTGACTCGCAGAGTTTGCTGATGAGACTCTCCGTGTTTCCAAAGTCAGGCAGGCATTGTAGGCTCTTCTGAAATCAGGCACGGCAAGAGCAGATACTCTTGCAGCTTTGTTTGAAATATGCACTTTGTAAGACAATCTGTCTTTTTCTGATTTTATGCAATTTATCTTGTATTTAGAAGACCAGACAAATTTAGAGAATTCTTTTTTTTAAATTATTTTTTGTGTTGGAAAGAGAAATTGAGAAAGAAGACAAATGTAACTGTACATTTCAGCATGTGAAAGCATTGCTTTGTTTTGTAAAAGGTGTCTATTTGCCATCAAGCTCAAAGGAACTTAATTGAGCACATCAGAAAAAAAAAAGGCATGACAGGCGGGTCACGTTGTATAAATTTGTATAGTTCCATCTGTCTTCCCTGTACGCTCAACGCTCCTCCAGCTGCCAGAGGCATAGGAGCTCTGAGTGTGCAAGGAAATAAGCAAGTTTACCTAAAAACTTTAGGAATACTGTGCTTTTAAGCCACAAATGATGTTGTCTGTTTGTAATTTTTAAAGAATATAGACAGTAGCCTTATTAACAGGGTGCAATACTTACAAAGGGCTAAATTATGGAAACAGGTGGGGTGTGTGTGACATCGCTGCGAAATGTGCACTCTTTTAAAACTGACTTTTTTTAGTACTAGGATCTTATTACCTCTCTGAAATGATAATGTCGGTATAATTTTGTAACCATTTATTATGCATTATGAAACAGGATTTGGCATTTCCTAGGAACCAAAAGGAGGGGAGGGGGAATTGTAAATGGCACAGAATAGTGGTATGTTGTTTTACACGGCACAAGTAACCTAAAACACCTGTACAAAATCTGGATTACTCTCCTGGTTTCAGCTAAACCATCACAATTACTGAAAGACAAAAAAATATTGCCCTTGGTTACAGAGATAGTTTAGTCTGAAATTTCTAATGATGTCATGAAAATGTCGACTTCAGTATTCAGAGAAAATTTTGTCTCTTGCATCGTATTACTGGGTTTTATCTGTTTGTACTCTGATGGCAAAGACATTTCTAAGTTTCCAATGCTAGGCTTGAAATTATGTTCTTTTTAAATTGAGAGATTTCTAAATGATACTGTAGTCTGAGGGAGATCATACAACATGATCTGCTCCAACTTAATGGAGAGTTCGTGCAAGCAGAAGGTCGTATAGAAAAAGATGATTGAGGGTTTGTTGTTGAGTTATGAAAAGGATTTGAACAATCAAACTAAAAGCTCTGCTCACATATTTACAAGATAATTTCTTCTCTCCCTCTGCACCATGGGGTCAACAGAATACAGGTTGCCAAGTATGGTGTATCTTGCTATCCTATACCTTTTTTTTTGCTGTTAAATAATGACATACATGTCATTTTCCCATCTCTCTTACTGTTTTTGTCTTACGCTCAAAGTCCAGAATTAACTGAAAGACTGAAATAATCAGATCTCCTGAACAGAAGGCTGTTCGATCATTTCCCTGTTTGACTGACTTCTAGTAAAGGACTAAAGGACAAGCTCAAATTTAGAGACATTACTTGAAACAGGCTTGAGCCAGTCAGGTAAAACCTGAAACAAAAAATACTCAGAATTGAATCCCGGGAGGAGGAAACTCTCTGTCTTGGCCCTTTTTTACTTGTGACAAGTCCAGTGGCTTGAGAATAGCAAGTTAAACATAATAAACCATACAGTACTTCCTTTGTGTAGGTGTTACCTTTCAATGTTAGTCCGGTAGCCTCATCACAGTCAGTTTTGATACATCTGGCTAAACACTGCGCTATTTTAAATACATAAGGAAAAGATTCTGCCATCCCATCCGTAACCACACTGGTTTTATTTAGTGTTCTCTAATAAGAGTACTTCATGCTGCTGAGTAGTCTTACTTGCCCAAATGTATCATCTTCTGTCAGAAGTATCTTAAGCCAAATATGATCAGATACTAAAATTAGAGCCGTAACTCCAATGAATCAAACAACATGCAGCCTTTTGTGTTTTCCTCCCTAGTCATGCCAACAGTTTAGTGGGAATTATTTCTGATTAATCTGAGGAGGAGAGGGAAAACTGAAAGTGGTGTTCTGAAATAAGCCACCCATATGAAGCTTGTGTGTATTTGTTCGTAGCCCGGAGATCCGGTGCTGTGTGTTCCATCTATGTGTTTGTATTAGTGTAAAGCCGTCAGTTACAGAAGTCTCTTTTTTTCTTTTTTTAAAATTACAAACCTGATAAAAAGTCTTGTTACACAGTAAAGAGCAAAATGCAGATAGCATAGTAACTATCTGAGCCCTCAAAGCATTACAGGTTTTCTCAGGAGAGTTGCAATTATTCCCATGAATAACTGCATTAACTAGGACTGCTCGTGCAGGTAACGGCTGTAGAACGGAGGCACGCGGGTTTTCTTCGTGTGACCATTTCCGCTGTAATTGGGAGTGTGGAACTGTGACTCTCCCTTTCTGAATGCTTGAGAAGAGAACTTCGCTGTTAGGCTTTGTGAGAGGGATGGATGCATACCTAGGCACGTTTGCATGGCTGGTGGAAGATGCTGGCTCAGTTTCTAGTAATACTAAAGTAGCAGCACTTTGGATGTGTCACTTAGTGACAGATTTAAGAGCTGTTAAGCACATGGTATTTAGCCTGTACTGTGGGTCATAAATGATACTGATACCAGGCCCAAGGAGAAGGAGGTTTGTCAGAACGGGATCCAGAATAGCGAACCTCTTGTGAAGGGACTCACCACCACAGTCTGTGTGCTGTCAGCTGCAGCGAGTGCTCCGTTGTTGTGTCCAGCTTGAGGGAGGTGGTTGTCCGCATTCATTTATGACCCACAGTACAGAATGCTCTCTTGAAGAATATTCTTTTTTTCAGAGTTTAAAATAAAACAGTTGGAGAACTTTTATGTTACAAAAGGTCAGTAGTAAATTACAGTATTGTCAGAGTATTGTCTTCTGAAACCAGAAGTGGTGGTTTCCCTCCTTCCAGAGCCATGCAGAGCTCCCCGAATAGCTGGTGGCCCATCTGGGCTCCCGCGGCACCTTGTACCCTTAACTAAGTCCTCTTCCCAAGACTTGCTGAAACTCAGCAAAGAGCCCTAAAATCAGGCCAATATGGGTTTGACTCCCAGCTAAAGGAGGTTTCTTTCCAGCTCTTTCCCTTCCTAAGTGACTGTTTTATTAGTAGACTTCTATAAAGGGGACATCGCCCTATCACTTTCCAGTGACATGTTTAACACAGCACCAACCACCACTGCATTTGCAAGGAACCAGACATTATCTTTGTTAGTCATGGGGTTTTGGAAATACTGTTTTAGGTTTAGATCTCCATATTTTACCTAACACTGTAGTTCCACAGGAGGTTCATTTGACATAAGCTGACAGAGACATTTCTAGAGAGAAATATCCCAGGTTGTGCTGGCTTGAACCACTCCTGGAAGTGCAGGTCTATATCACATGCGTGAAAGCTAGATCAGCATATGACTTGCTGAGTTTACCTCTGCCCTTCACGTGGCAGACGTGGTAATACTGCCTTGATCTCGCCGTGTCTTGGCTGGAGTCTCGTTCAGGGCCTGGACTCGCACATACTTCTGCAGCAGCGAGCTCAGTCTGTCGAATGGTTGCTTAGCACTACTAGCCATTAAAACAGGATTGATTTTCATATGAAGTAGAGCCTCTATGGGAAAAAAAAAGAGGAGTTAAATCAATAATCCCACATGCAATGAGTCTTAAGACTACATCTCAATTGTGCCAGGGTTTTGCTAAGCAGATATTGGAGGAGTTAAGGGACATGAAGAGCAACGTTACTGGTCCTTGATCCTCCCCTGACCCCAGGGGTGTCCTGAAGCCAGTCTGATGACATTCAGGGTAATCTCAGGCCAGACAAGTTTATTGCGGGGTGGGAAGATGTGATCTCTGTATGAGATCTCTGGGACACAGAAAACTAGGATATACTACTTATCCAGACATGGTAGCAAATAGGAAGGATCCTCAGCCGCTTTGCTGGTGCAGTTTTTCAGCCTTTTAAAGTCATACCAGCAGTGTAACAGCGATGGGAACGGTGGGGAGAAGGTAATGGTTCATGAAGTAACTGAAGGATGATCACCATCAGCATCAATTGCATTGTTTTTTTTAAACTCTGAAAAAAGCATGTTATCTTGTCATCTGCTATTGATATATTATTTAATATAAGAAAAGTATTTCCATCATAGAAGGGATGAATTTAGCACAAGTTAAGCAGCTGTAGGAAAACAAAAGCCCAATTGCCCAGTTTTTATGAATATGGGATTTCTAATGCACTCTGCTTGCATGAGACTGCAATATTTACATCCATGCATCCTTTTGTCTTGCTTCAGTCACAAAAAGGAAATATCTGCCCACACACATTGTTCTTCCTTTGTTTCCTATCAAATATTGTTTTGGAGAATAAAAAGTAAATGTAAATTCACTTTTAAAAACATTTTTTTTCCTGAATTACTATTTTTAGAATGAGAACATTTCCTCTTTTCAGCTCAGTGTAAAATCACTGAGCTTTAATTTGCTCTGCATTGCACTTTATATAGTTTTTCACTTGTTGGGCCATGTAATTTTTATATACAAACCAATAAAGGTTTTGTTAATCTAGTTTTAACTAGAAATTAACCATGAAACTAAGATGTTTTTATAAAAATGCAAGTTCCATAAAATACAGCAAATAAACTGTTTAGATCAGAGATGTTTTTAATGATAGGTTGAGAAATAGTATAGTTCAGAAATGATTTATCATTTGGTAAATTCAATATGTTAATTGGATAGGATGGTTTAAAATGGAATATGAACAAACAGGAGACAAAGTTCTAGACATTGGATTTGCTTGTATGCAAAACCTGCATTAGTTTAATTGATATGGGTCTCAAAAAAATTGCCTAATGTGGTTTAAAGAAGTATAAAACTGTTTAATAAGTCAGGATAAAATGAAAAGAGCTCGCAGAAAAGTAAAAATCTTAACTTAAGTACCAAAGAGGTGTTTTTCCCTGTGCTAATGCAGTGCTGTATACTGGGCAGTCTGAGAAGCCCCTTGTCTCTGGAGGTGCTGAACAAGTACCAGACACCACCAGAAGCCATATGCAACTATGGATTTTCCTGTTTAAACAGCAGCTCTCCAAACTCTTACGCTTGCAGTCCCACTTCCAGGTTGACAGTGGTGTCTCCGTTGGGAACCGGTGTCCTGAAGACAATCCCTTGTTCCTGAATGAGCTATTGAAGACCTTGTCTTTCCCCTGATTTTGGTGTCAAACTTACAGCCCTAGTACTACTGCATGTAGTTTAGGTCAAGAAGTTTTAGATGCCAGTTTCAACACTTCGAACAAAGAACAGCTACTGTACCCCAGCACAGAATCCCTTCAAATCTTGTGGAGTATATTGAAAAACAAAGAGCTTTTTAACTTTTACTTTTACTTTGTCTAAACTTCTTAGTCCAAATCACACCTGGAAAAGTGGAAGTCAGCAGTGACTGAGAAACAAAGCACACAGCAGTGAAGAGGGGAGAGAGATGGCGGTGCTCTCGTTTCCTTCCCAGGGCGAGTCCTTCCTGGGCTCCCCTCTCCCTGGCTGATGAGCTGCGCACAGACCATGCACAGCTCTGAAGCCCTCAACACCGTGGTGTGAAATCACTGCAAAAGTGCTTTGTTAGCCACCTCCTAGAGTCCCCAGTTCCTTTTGACAGACTTTCAGACGTTCTGCTTTGTCATTTCTGCATCTATAGGGTGAAAGTAAAAGCTAACGGGCTGTTCCAATAGCATGAGTACAGTCTCGCCTTGAGTTGCAAATATATCATCTTGCCATCTTTAATCAAGATTCAGATTTGCCTACAAAAGGCAGGAGCCAGGTATTTCTGCATGCTGTAAAGCTGTTGGGTCCTTTCAGGGACAAACAGGAGTCCCTGGAGCATGGCAACGCTCCGCTGGTGGCATGCAAGCTATGTGCTTAACATTGGTGAGCACCACGATACCTGTGCTGAAGAGAAAGCAGAGATTAATGATATTTATGCATCCTACTATAGAGAGAACTGCTGCGCAGGTCTTGCAACTGTGGAAAAATGAAGCTTAAAACCTTTGCACTAAGCACAGGGTGTCTTGGAAAGCTCAGGTTGTGTTCAGCTGAGGAGCAAGAGCAGTGACAGGCCTACTCCAAGGCAGCAGTCAGTCAGGCAGCACAAAGAACAGTTCTGTTGCCTGACTAGTTTCTGTATTTTTGTGTACGGTTGAAGGCAAGCTTACAAGAGAAGACTTTTGCGTGTAGCCAGTATTTGCAGTATGATTTGATTCTGCCCTCTGCGGGCAGTCTGTGAGCCAGCACAGCAGGTTTCGATCAGGTACTTCCACTGCCAGTGACTTGCATGTAGCAAAAAACTCTATCTTATTAGAAGCAAGTGCTTATTCTTTTATTGATTTTAAGATAAAAAACCCACAGAACAACAAAATGCCACCATGCAAACCTTTATTAAATTCTCACTGTCTCTGTAGTGCCAGCAGCTGGGGAGAGCTCCAGAATTCAGAGGACCTTGGCCATAACTCATCAAAACCCTCAGCAGTCTATTGCCATTGAAAATGGTTTAGTGTTACGTCAAAAACACACAGACTTGTGCTCTCCAGAACTCCCCTAGGTTGTTTGCTGTTACTTTATATGAAAAAGTGATTAAATCTTTGTGTCTACATCTGTCTGTTCTGCCTCCTGAACCAGGAGCACTTCCAGTAGACTTCAGCTATGTAGGGAGTCATTGTATGTGATGACACTCCAAACATTTCAGATATTTTTCTCAAATTTCAAACATTTGCAAAACTAGCCATGCATATATAAATGCCTAAAAGTCTATGAAAATAATTGAGTTAAAATACTAAAAAGTATATGCTTACACTTGAAACTTTAATGAAAGACTACTGAATTAATTATTTTATTTGCTGAGCACTAGCTCCTGAGTTTGTTAATGCACTAAACCAGCTTTGGACACAGTAACCTTTCTTAAAAATGAAGGAAGAATATTTTTTTCTCAAATTATTTAAGCAATTCAGGTAATTAATTGTTTGTTTCCGGTAACTGGGTTTTAGAATGAGCAAACCTCAGCCTCTTGCACTTCTAATATTCATTGTTTGTATGGAAAAAATCTTTTCTGCTTTTTCATTTCCTAGTGAATGATCAGCTCACTAGCTGCAGGCAGTGTTTCTTCAAATATGCTTTGATAAATTTACTCTCCTCCGTGTGAATTCTGATTATCTGATTATTGTATTTTTTCTAGGTTCAAAAATGCTTTTGGGCAATTTTAATACATATGGTTGAATAAAAATTGCAAGGAGGAATCAAAGTCATCCGATAAGTGCATTTCCCTTTTTTTTTTCCTAAATAAAAATTAAGAACATGAAGGAACATGAAGTATAATGAACAAAGTCAATTAATTGCTGAATTATATTTTATAGAACATCTTATTTAGTAAAAAGCAGTAACCTTTGTTAAATTTAGTAGAGAACCACTGTGTTTTAGCAAGTATCACAAGTGAGAAAGCAATTTTTCTTCAGAAAAAGCACAAGTGGAAAACAAGATTAAAACAGATCATTTAAACCAAGGTTTTCTCCTTGTCTGGAGGCCCATCCTGCCTGATACATTGCTGTTGTACGTTCAGGGATGCTCAGGACAATAGACATTCCTCATGGGAAGCAGCTAGGTTCCAAAGGGTTAACTGAAATAAAAGCAGAAGTCAGCAAGCTCATAGAATTTTCTAAATACTAGCTCAGCTATTGCCAAAAAAAGCAAAAAAGCACTACTCGCTACTGAACTAGAACTTCAGCATTTTAAAAGAGTCATGTTTTTAATCTAGCTCACACACCATAGTTAAAACCAGATTTCTGTTGGTTTGCCTGTTTGTCTTACAGGCTTGCACTTGTAAATAAACCTCAGAGCAGGGTACGCCGATAGTCGGATGACCGCGGTTGAAATGAAATTAAATGAAATCTCGAAATCCCTAAATCTGTTATAGGCTATAACAGAAACAACAGACTTCAAATTAAAAACTACTTTAAATTGTCTGAAAAAAAAGCAACAAGAAAAGCTTATTCTTTATTTGGGAAACTACATTCAGTTGCTGTTAACTCACAAGCTGTGTGCTTAACTGGTCTCCTGTAGCTTTGTCAGGTCGCGGTTTCGTTGAAAGCAGATGGTGATTACATAGCAAAGAACTTTCCTGTGATCTTTGTAAATGAATGTATACGTATGAACTATGCATTTTCATACAGCTGCATGCTATATCTTGAATCAAATAAACTCCAACCTTTTCCCCTAGGTTAGCAACTCCCAAACTTCAGGAGCTGAAGGTGCTCCCATCTCCTTTAGCATCTGTCTGTCTCTTGTCTTGTTCTCCAAAAACCTGAGATGCAGGACAGAGGAGTGCTGAGCTGCAGGGCCCCAGGAGCAGAGTGACCAGGGGCCTGTAGCCAAGGCAGGGACCTGACATGCTCCAGGGGACCAGTTTGGACTCCTGGGCCCAGTGTGGCCAAGGAGAGGGATGTGGTACCTGTGCTCGCTCAGCCAGAGCTGCTCTGGCCCCGGCACCTCTTGCACTTTTGCGCGGCTTCTTGCACACTCGTGCAAGCAGAGCAGGACCAGCAGCTGCTCTCTCACACGGGGGCAGTAGGAGTTTGCGGCAACACTAGGACAAGTTGTGCCAAGGAGATGACTGCAAATTGGGCTTGCAGCCATGATCCTGCGCTTTGTGAGAGCCTTTTAAGCCACCCTTCCAGCCCAGTTTTGTTCTTGCCACCACTTCTCCACGGTGCTCTGCAGCACACTGCTTAGGTGGCATGGATGGCTCCGTAGAGGATGTGGTCCCATGGCTGAGACCTGCTGCCCCAGGTGATACCTTGCTCAAAACACTCAGTCCTTCATCCTAAACGTTGACTGGATTTCAGGGCCAGGGTGTGCAAGAGATGAAGGATCAGACCTTGTTTTTAATGTACCACCTGTTGGAAAGGAGTCGGAAAGATGAAAAATGGATGTCATTGTAGCTGGTGTAATTAAATGAAGGAAAAAGGTATTGTGTGCAACATTCTTACTTAAATTTTGGATTGTTGCTGTAATATACATCAGCCCAGTCTGGTCAATTAAGTGTGTTTCTTACAGTTTATCCTACAGGAAGAAAGAAAATAAAATCTAAAATCTAGATGTATTAAGAATATCCTTGCTTTAGAGTAAAGCAAGCCTGGACTCAAGAACAGAGAAAGATTTTGTTTATATGCAAACTGTTCAAATATTTGATACAGTATAAAGGCAGTGGTATTCTTATCTATCCAGAGATGTGCACTCATCTAGGTTATGTTTAACTGAAAAATATTTTTACAGTTTTTATTTGATGGGCTAAAGCCTTTAATTTTATATTCTTTACAAGAATTAGTGTGGAAATTATGTTTTCCCATTTATTGAGCTACCTGCCCATGCTAGTTGTCCATTTGCATAAAGAATATTTCCACTACTTCGGAGGTTTTGAGGTTGTGTTTGGTTTGGTTTTTTTTTTTAAACACTGTCCTTTTTTTAAAAAAATGCAGTGCTTTTTGTATGTTGCTCAAGAGAAAAACATATTCCTTACCAGGGCCCCTGCAACGTGATCCGCAGAACCCAAGGACTTGGGGAAAAAAAATGCTCGAGGGCAGGTCTTCAGCGGTTACCGGCTGCGGCATCTCCCATAGCTGTGAGCACTTGTACCAGCGGAGGACCTGCCCCCAGGAGGGTTGCGCAGAGGTAGGGATGCTCAGCGTGGTACGGGAGGCTCTCTGGAGCAGGCAGATCTCTGCTACCAGGATGTGGCCTGTAACAGCAACAGAAAGACACTACTGCATTTCTCTGCAACCTGCAGCTGTCCCGTGGGCCTGGTGCAGCTCCAGCTGCCGTCCCTCAAATCAAATCTCGGACCGCAACCGGCAGGCCTTTGCTGTCACTTACTATCACAAAGTTAACTTTTTAAAACGAGAAAGAGCTTCCAACTCTGGCACTAATGGAAATACTGAATACTTTTAATATATATATATATATTTGGAAAGTATTTGAAAAAAGTGTTTTGTCTTTTTTTATACAACTTTTAGCCAAATAGAAGTATTCTGATTATTACTTCTGTGGATACCTGTCCACCTGTAAATAAATTCATATATTCAGGTACATGAACCTGAAGAAAAAAAAATAATAAAGACTGTTCACCGGCTACGCGCTTTGCTAGCTTTTGGTTCCTTTGTACATAAGAGGTAACTGTTTAAATGTTGGGTTGGGGTTTTTTTATTTAATTGTTGTTCCTCTAAAGAAAGAAGAAGAAAAAAAAAAATTTTGACCTTGTTTTCTCTTTTCTGAGTTAATACAAAGATTTTCTAACTTTTTACTGCAGAAACGGATAAATACCTGGTGCTATGTGAATTTGAGTCAAACTGGCCATAGCAGACACACCAGTTAGAATGCACTTTTCCTGTGGCACACAATGTATTTTCTCAGAAGGGACTTTCAAAGGACCATCAGATGTTTACATTTCTTCTTGTTGCCCCAAATAGTTTTGAATATTGAGATAACTCCCCAAAATAGAGAAGGTCATGATCCATTACTGATGCAGCGAATCCTTACATTTAGGTATCCACGACAGGTTTGTACAAATACCATTTTAGGAGCTAGTTGAAATATTGGGCTTTCATACCTTGTAATGCTTTGATGTGACAATAAATATGCTGTTGCTCTCTAGTCTAACCTCATTGTAGACCTGTAACTTCCTGTTTATGATTATGTCATGAATTGCACTGTCTTGAATCCAGCCAAAAACTGACTGTTCAGCTGAAATATTCCGACTGTTATGATGTCCACAAAACATTAATTAAATGCACTTGTATCTGACTACCGCAGAGTATGTCAAATTATTCATGTAATAAAAAAACCCTTGTGTATAACTTTTGCTACTTATTTATGTGCACTTTAGTTCTTCTACAGCCATAAACGTCAGTGCATCAACCAAAGACCGACACGAGTCAGTGATCGCCTTTGCCTTGATTTCACTACAAACAGGACTGAATTCCTCCAGATCTCCAGAAGGCAGATATTTAGACACCATAACATGAGCTAAGACACACAGGACAGGAATGTGGCCCTTGAATTTTAAGTTTTGGCCCTGTGAATTTTAACTGCGGTCTTTAGGCAGTGATTATGGTTTCCCAGTTCCAGGCTCGTGCTATAAAACTGGTCTTCCTGATGCCTTAAGCTGACAACACTTTTCCTGTCCTCCCCTTGCCTGGCAGTAGCAGAATAAGAAGCTCCCTGTGCACAAAGAAACACTCCTGCTAGGCAAAGCTTCGTCTGAGCCTTTCTCATGTTCTCTGATTAATCTACTGCTTTAAATTTGCAAGTTGGAGAGACGTTCTGAAACAAGGAGTAGTTTGTTAAGAAAAGTATAAACTAGTACCGTTTCTGTCTAAGTTCTCAACTCCCCTTCTAGCTTTGTGAGGTCATAGTTAGGTTTTCTTATGGCTAATGGATTCCTTCCCACTGCTGCAAAGCCAACTCCAATATAAATAGCAAGGCTATTAAATTTAATGAGCGGTTTAATCACTTTTCTTCTGTTCGCGTTTTCCTCCCTTCGAGCAACACCTCCTCACCACACACGTGCGTACTTGGTCATCCATCTCCAGTAAAGAGGAGCTCTAAACTAATCTGTTCTCTAAGCCAGAGGCAAAACGGGGCGGGCAAAGAGACCCTGCCCCGCTGCCCAACAAGGTGTATCATGGATCAGCACTAACAGCCAGGCTTGTCCCAACAGACCCTTCCTGGCTGCGCACGTAATCCCACGGAGACGGGGCGCTGCTGGAGCGAGCAACGCTCCGCGTGGCTTCTCTTGGAGGAGTCTGTTGACTTCACAGCCCCGCTCCTGCCAGGCAAAGCCGCCTGACTTGTGTCATTAGAGTAGGTAATCCTACAGCCAGTTGCTCTAGATGTAAAAAGGAAGGATTTGAAGTCATATAATTAGCAACGAAGTGTTTTAGTGGTATTTCAGATTAAATTCCACTAATTAAATGCCGCTTTAAGAGATAATAATCTCTGCTGTAATTGATGTTTCTGAAGAGAGGCACACAGACCATTACAGTTCTCTTTATGCGAAAAAAAAATGTTTTCTACTTTTGTACATTAAAGAAAAGGGATTTCATTTTAGCCCAATATTCCATACCTACAATCCCTTTGCTCTGCTCCCACGCAGGCTTTGTCTCTTTTGGAGCCAGTTCTGAACAGTTTTAAGAAGTGACTACCTTAGGTACATTTTGGTTTAGAAATATTTCACATCCTCATGTACTTCCTCTAGAAAATTTTGAGACAGAATTCCTTTCCTGCCTGCATCAATAACTTCCTCTAAACTAATTTATTTTAGTTAAAATAATTCACTAAATTCAAATTTGGGCTTCTAATACTCTTGGCTGCAAGAAAACAATTTTTGTTGAAATATGCTGTGCACTTTATACTTCAAATGTTGCCATCATCTTTTTTTTTTTTTTTTTTTTTTTTTTTTTTAATGCCAGTACCTTTGAGACCTGTTCTTCAAATGTGGCATTACAGAGTCATTATGTTATAATCTTACTTCTTCTGTGAGGTCCTAGTGGAAACCTGCTGCACCAAAAGCAACATTTTAGCAGTGACACTACCACTTAGAGAACAGCAATATTATTTTGGTGTCTCTTAATTGAAGACATTATATTCTAGTTTATTTGCTTAGACTGCCAACTTTTTTTCTCCCTTTCCCACCTACTCTTTTTTATGATGCCAAGAAAAATATTTAGGTTATAAAAATTGCCATATTGGTTTGAAGACTAAGCTACATTACTCTTTTTGGCTAACAAAATAAAAAGTAAACATTATGCTAAGGTTTATGTTCTAAATTCAGCTTTGGGGAAGAGAAAGAAAATGAATTTGCACCTTCCCAAATTATATTTTCCTGCTTTATCCCCAGATGATACCACTATGAACAGATGTAGTTTGGGTTTTTTTTTCCTCTTTTACAATTTTTGGGAAGGAGCAGAGTTGTCAAACATGTTTGTTTAAATGCAAGGCAAACAACAAGCAAATTTCTCATTAATCTTTGTCTCAGCTTTCCTTGAAATCATTATAGTACAGTGTCTTGCTCTGAAAAAAAACTTTGTTGATTTGTTTTGCCAGGTTGTAAAAACAAAACAAAACTTCTGAACAGGGAGGAACCCCTACCAAGGGCTGGGTTAAACGACCAAGCTTGTTTTTAACCAGCCTCATGGCGTAGCTCCAAGTGTCTCGATCTGACTGCCAGATCGCCAGTCCACCAAACTTTAACTTCAGTATTTTTCAGTAATATGTGAACATTCCCTTTTGGCTAGAATCAGACTTACCCTTCCTTCCCAGACTTTTTACACTGTTACCTTGCAGGCTTTTTAACTTTCCTTCGTAATACTGTAAGCATCATTTTTACAAATATATAATTATAGATATAAAATATGTATAATATATAACTGTGTATATATGTGTATATATGTATAATATATATAGAGAGAGAGCGTGTGTGTGTGTGTGTGTATATCTATATATATAAAAGGTTTAGAGATGCCTTTCACAAAATCAGTTTTCAAACTGAGAACATGCAGAAAAAATGGGAAAATAACTAGAAAACAATCCTTTTTAGGAGAGATGAGATTAAAAATATGTGCAGGCTAAAATTCTATCACATACAGCTGTTACTGAAAGCAACTCAGTGCTCACCAGTTTTATTGAAACAGGTGGGAACTGCACATTCTCCACAGCTGAAAAATTTTAAGACCGTTCACCGGAGGTGCAAACCTATCCAGTGCTGACCTCTTGTGGTCCGCAGTGAATCTGCAGTCGCCAAAAATAGTTGGCAGAAGTCAACACTTCGGCTGGAGAAATACCGGTAGATTGGCTCTCCAGACCCAGGCTGGGAATAAGAGAGCAGAAAGAGCACATCCCAGAGGGAAACCCTAAGCCCATATAAATTTTCATTTTTAACTCTTGAACACACAAAATCCTACATCTTACACAACACTGAAACATGGTGAATCTATCAGGTAAAAACAGTTCTTAAATTTGAGGATTTATCTAAATTCTTCGCAAAGATTTGGGAACAGCTTTAGAGTAATAGAAATCTCGTTGATCCTTGCAGATCAGAGCTGTATTTGTATCATTTTTATCACCAATACTGAACTATCTCATCGTGTGCCAGGCACAGAGCATCTCTTTCATGACTTGTGCTTGAGTGCATTTGTCTGTCTCCTGTCTCACTTCCAATATCTTTCTTTTTGCTCTGTTTCCCACCAACTTGGTATAACACAACAATTGTCACAGTGAGGCGTAGACGTTCTACATCTCCATTATTCACTCCTCTCAGCACTTGTCCGTATCACTCAAATCACTTCATCCATTCTATTTAGGCCCCAGAGGGACAGAAAATTAATCAACAAGTGGAAACTCAAGCATTTGTAATAACGTCCCTCAACGGTGAGCCCACGTAAGGTCACAGGAAGCAGACACTACTAGCTCTGCCGGGAGTCAACTGTCAAAGCCTGAGGGCTGTGAGAAGGAGGGCAGGATTAGTCACATGCGTACGCCACTCTGAAGTCCAGCCTGTCGTTTTGTTGCAGCTCTACCTGTCCCGCTAGACCCGCTTCCCACTCCCCAGGACGCACCTCACCCGCTCTCCAGCGGATGCGGAGCACCCCCTCCCCTCAAAGCAGCACGGCTCTCCCTGACAGCCCCCGTACAAGCAGTCAGTAAAAAGCTGCGCTGAGTCCTGCCTCAGAGGAGGGAAACGTTCATTCTTGCAGCCGAGCTCTTTTAGTGAAAAAGAAACTATGTACAGAGAAAAAGCACTATGTACAAAGCAGGCCTACCCAGTGCACCCTCAGGAGAGGGAGCGCACCGAGGATGCCTTCACCTTCCCACACAGCTGAAACTGCTGCGACACAGACACGAGAGTCCTCCTAGCTAAAGTTCCTGTGCTTTAAAGTCTCACCCCCTCACAGCCAGCAGAACGCAAGCCATCTCCAGAAATCACCTCCAGACATGCTTTTTTAGCTCTTTTTCAGGCCACCAAGACACCTTCTAGCACCCCGGGCTACTTTAGCCCCTCTTTATTTCTCCCCTCTGTCCTGTGCCTTGCAGGTTCCTGCTCTGGTGTATGTGAGTATCACCGCCGCTATTTTCCATCGTGCCTGAGGTGTGAAGTTAGTAAAGTGCTGACTCACATAACCAAGTTTAGGCTGAGCTTTTAGCTAGGACTGACCAGGCTTTCTGAAGTGCTGTAGCGCAGAGGTTTCTGTTAGGAGACTCAAATGACGTCCTCTATAAAAAGGGCTGGTTCCTTCCTTCTGGTCATGGACCTCTTGACCTGTGAAACAAACAGGATACAGAATAAGGGATGAAAGGAGGAAGGAAAATGTTTGGTTTTTTTTAATTATTTTCATGGCTTTGGTAAAAATCAGAAATTTCAAAAAATATCAGGAAAATCCCACTCCTAGGCTGCTTCTTTCTTGGGTTCTCTTTTCTTTAAAATGTTGAGGTTTTGTCCCAGAGTGGTGGTCAGTAATTTTAGCATTTCAAGCTGAACTTAGGCCATGTGGCTTTCTATGTGGGGTGATTTTCAGAGCTCCTCCTTCCGCCAACTCTGTTGCTTCCCACAGTCAGCAGCAAAATGAAAAGTACAGGCTCGCACTGAAGATGTTTCCTATCCAGAACTGCCACTTAATAAAGATGTATCCTGCACTGAACTGCTACAAGACATGTGGAGGGAGGCAGCCCCGGTGCAGTGTCAAGGCAGAGGAGAGGAAGATGAAAGTGGAAGGGAAATAAAGTAAGTGGGTGATAAAATAATTCTGTTATATAAAGAGAAAGCCAGAATGATCAAAGGATCTTTTTTATTTGCATTTTACCCTCATTTCTGTTCCTTGCCGTTTCCTTCCTCTGCTGTATATTATTATCACCTCTATTATAAAACTTTCTGGTTGTTTGCAATTATCCCCCCTTTAATCTCATGCTAGGCTCTTCCCCTTTGATCCAGTGCAGTACACGCCTTCTTGCCATATGACTGATTGTGTGACTGCTGCATATATATGTAATTTTTTTTTTTCAATCTAATTTCCCCATTGTGTCTCCAGTTTAAGTCTATAAAGTCTGGGCAAAGTTGTGTGTCCTTCACAAAATTCTTTCTGCTCACCTCAGTTACAGTGGATTCAGCTCCCAATAAAAAGTTTATAAATGGAAAGCTCCTTCCAACACCTTTGTTTTATTTTTGCATGTAAGTTACAGTTATAATTTTACACAATAAAAGAACACAAGCTACAGAAAGGGACACCTAATTATGCCCGTCATTGGAAGGCTAAGCTGAGTTCAATGAGAAGAGACAAATTTGTTACCCGCAGACCCTTGATTCTTGCTCTTCTTTTCAACTTATAAAAACAAAGAAACAAACAAAAAAACCCTCCTCCTGCTGCTCCCTCCCTCCTACCAGCTGCTCCTAGGACCACAGCTTGCCCTGTCTCCTGTCCCTGCAAAGCGGGTTTGACATCAGGGCTCGCTGGGCTGAGATCTTACTGGGATCCGAGGGCCAGAAGGGCCCGGAGATGACAGAGAACAGTCAGTTGGAAAGTCAATAGGGAAGATGCTCCTTCTCCAAAGGACAAGCCACTGCTTCCTTCTCTGGTGGGAAACAGGAGGCAAAGCAGAGCTGCCCAGCCCAGCCTGGCCCAGTGCCTCTGCAAAAAGGAGTGCCCTCCCCCGGGGCCAGCCGCCCCGCTCTCACCAGGCTGACAGCAGGCAAGGCCAGGTGAAGCCCCTTCTCTGTTACTTCTCCTTCTCACTGGTTTTAGGTTATACTTTTTTCAGCTGTGCTCCACCTTTTTGAGTGTATGAAACACGGTGACCCTGGTTGGCAAGAAATTCTCACTTTCATTCTTCTTCTTCAAAGGGTACTCCAAAGGAACAGTCTGGATGATCTGAAGTAGTCAACTGTATTTCTAAATGCTATAAGGAGTGCCAAAAAATGCCAAACCCCACATAATATTTAAGCATTTTGTGGCATGAATATTGTTAATTAAACCTTTTTATTTTAAAAGGAACATCAAACCATAGAACATGATGGAAAATGTTTTCTTTACCTTGTTCACACAGGTTGAATTCCTCTCAGATAGCTACAATAAGCACCCTGATAGCTCAGGGAAAAAAAAAAAGAGCCACTGAAAGGAGCCATAGAAAGGAGCCAGGAGAGCACCCAAACTGTAACTCTCATCCTGGCCTACCCAAATCTGCCACAAAGCAAGACATCTTCCAGAAAAATCAAGCTTTTATTCTCCTTGGCTATAAAGGGCATCTGCTCTTCACGTCCTCCAGAGCATCAGTTCCCCCTCCAGGTTCATTCACCATCATTCCTTGACTTCCACATCCACAGTTAAAGTCACATCCATCACCACCACCATGCTGTCTTCACTGTCACCTTCCTTGTAAAGATGAGAGCTATTGGAGATTTTAAAATAGCAACAAGTGATTTCATTTTGCTTTCCTTCACGTGAGTTTTGTACTAATAAGCACTGAACAAAGGGTCTGCAGAGATGAGAATGGCAAAATGCATTTAGATTTTTTGCTTTAAGCTCTCGCTCATGCAGCATTGTCCCTCTGGAATTAAATGGGACCACAGCTGTTCCCTATGTTGCTCTGCATTCAAATAAATCCACGAGTAATAATGCAAGATGCAGCACCTCGTTTTCTAGTGTTCTTAGATCACAACATGACCTTGAACATCTTTCCACTGCCACCTCCACAGACTACACTGCAAAAACACAAAGGATTTGCATGTGATTGAGTTAAAAAATAGACCTCAAGATCTTGCTGCTTCACATCCTTCACATACTCTACTCTCCTCAACACACTTGCATGTCTCAGATGATGCAGCACAGCTTTCTTTTTCTCTTTTTAAAATCTCAAACAATGGTGAGTTTATTGATGCCCCCGCCCCATGCCCTGCCCTGGTGATTAATTACACTCCCCTGTCCAAAATATGCTTCACTTGATATATTGTTGGAGGTTCTAACATTAAGAGCAAGAAACTGGATCTTGCTATGCAGAACTGAAAAGCCCTGCGCTAAAACACCTTTTGCAGCTGTGAGTATCAACACCCACTCATCACATTGCCTCTTTCAATCCTCTCCTTAGTAAGGTGCATTAGTCAGGCTCCTGAAATAAGCACCTCCAGGGCTTATTTTCCCTCCTCGTGGTCCTCCTTTGAACTCAAGCCAGCCTGCACCTTCCCAAAACATTGGCAACCGTGGCAATAAATATATCTGATAAGAGTTCACAGAACATTAACATCACCAAGCCAACAAATGGCTCCAAGTGTTGGAGAGCACTGCAAGCAGGGGATATGTAACAGACCGTGGAGGCCCCATAAGAGCTCCAAAGGGCAGCTGCCCTCCTGGGGAGCGTGGATGGGCACGTCTGACATGAATTGACTCACGGGACTGGATGCCCAGCTCAAAGACTTCAAAGGCTTCCAGTCTGGGAGGAGATGAGGTTGTTTACCTTGGTGACTCAAGTCTTACGATCAACTTGAAGAAAGAAAGAAAATAATGGACTCTCTTGATTTGTTTTTGCTAGATGGAGGTGTTCTGATTTCCTAGGCTTTAGGAGAGCCATAATGTTTTCTACGCATCGCTACTGA
Source organism: Tetrax tetrax (assembly GCA_009806455.1). Lineage (NCBI taxonomy): Eukaryota > Metazoa > Chordata > Aves > Otidiformes > Otididae > Tetrax > Tetrax tetrax. Next base: position 283,089 of record WHYT01017804.1, read on the forward strand.
ATTAATGGTGGTAACAGTTAGCTTAGCAGACTGGTAAGAGGTATGACACGTGGTCAGCCTGCTAGTTCACAACATGAACAAGAAGTTGTGGATGGGTTGCAAGGCTGGAGCTAGAATATGTAGAGCACTCATGAAATACGTGTGTAAATGTACTCTTTGTCCAATGTGGTGATGTGTCTGACATTCATCAGAGGGGAGACAGACACACTAGGAGTAATTTCTGATTCGGTCCCATGAGATCTGCCCTCTGGGGTTCTCTGTTCAGCCCCTCCTGTGTTAGCAGTACAAAGCAGAAGGGCTCTCACAGGCTGTTCTGGCAGCTCAGATTTCCTGGGTGTCAGAATTTCATAGGCAGCCTCCTGCTGCCCAGAGCCCAGGGTTGCAGCGTGCAGGGAAATCCTTCGGTGGCCTGCTCTGCTCTCCTGCTGGACTCAGTTCTCTGCGTGTGGTGTCCCCCATCATAAGGGGAGAGAAGGGAACCACTGAAGTCTGTCTCTGGTTTTGATGTTTACTCTTCTGATCTTAAGGTGTGATCCTGAGTCTGTGCGCTGCATGTTTCATCAGGAATCAGGTTTCACTAGCATTATATTAGGGCTTTTCTTTTTTTCATAGCCTCAAGACTCAAGGCTGTGCTGAGTCTGGTCAGATGCTGGTTTCTCTCAGATACCCGCAGCCTGTATCAAATCTGGAAGAACTGCAGAACATTTCAGATGCACAAAGGCTATCTACCATCTTCTCAGTGAACTGTGTCTTAACCCCCCAGCAGACTGCACGGCAAGCTCCGGCGGGACGTGAATTGCGCACTGCGTCCAGTTAAACCTGCAAAGGGGATACAGACAAGCAGAGCATAACTACCCAAAGAACCTGGCAAGAGCACGGGGCTGTGTCTCCTCCCTGTTACTCCAGGTTACTTCTGGGGGAGAGGGCGCTGGCAACTGCAATCCCGCTGTTCGGAAAGGAGACTCTGCAGTGCGTATTGTTCACCTGCTGACTTCAAACACTGTGTCAGAGCGCAGCTACGAAGGCGAAGGGGGAGAAGGATGCACGCGGACTTCAGAGGAAACGCTCGCTTACCACAGCTCTTCATCCAGACAGATGGGAAGAATTATTGAATTCTCATTGTAGGGGTCATAATTGCGGGTGCCGCCGGGAAATTCGGAGCAGCTGTCTTAAGGCACAGACAAAGACAGTGAAATTAGGAAAGCGGTATCTCCGACTGAGGTACCGTCAGCAGTGAGGTTATCTGAACAGGAACTGATATTCCTAATGACTTGTGACAGAAGATGAAAATTTCAATTTCACAGTAACACTTCCCTGCCATTTGGTCTATTTCAAACTAAACTGGCTTCTTGGAACTTCTGAATGGTGTCCTTCAACCTCAGCCCTTCTTCTGAGACTTCAGTTTTCTTCTGAGCTGACGCAGAACTTGCGGCTGTGCTGATTTCCTTTTTTCACAACAGACCCGCTCTTCTGCTTGTGCTGCAGACAGCAAGAATTCAGTTACTGGAGGGGAAGATCAACATCTGGGCAGAATTAAGTTGGAAGTGACATTTCTGTCTAGGAAAACTATGGTAGAGATTAATCCAGTTTATAACAGTCCAGTTCAGTAAACATTTGAACACTTTCTTTCCGGACCAAAACTTTTAGGAGTTGAGTCTGGGTGTCCTTAGTCTGTATTAAGGTCCATAAATGAGAGGATGGTTGTCAAATCATGGAAAAGAAGGAGGTGATTGGTGACAACCAACATGGCTTCACTAAGGGCAAATTGCGCCTGACCAATTTGGTGGCCTTCTATGATGGGGTTACAGCGTTGGTGGATAAGAGATGACCAACTGACATCATCTACCTGGACTTGTGCAAAGCATCTGACACTGTCCCACACAACATCCTTCTCTCTAAATAGAGAGACATGGATTTGATGGACAGACCACTTGGTGGATAAGGAATTGGTTGCATGGTTGAACTCAAAGTGTTGTGGTCAACACCTCAATGTCCAAGTGGAGACTGGTGATGAGTGATGTTCCTCAGGGGTCAGTATTGGGCCCGGCCGTGTTCAACATCTTTGTCAGCAATATGGACATTAGGACAGAGTGCACCCTCAGCAAGTTCGCCGATGACACCAAGCTGTGTGGTGCAGTCGACACGCTGGAGGGAAGGGATGCCATCCAGAGGGACCTTGACAGGCTGAAGAGGTGGGCCCATGTGAATGTCATGAAGTTCAGCAAGGCCAAGTGCAAGGTCCTGCATAGGGGTCAGGGCAATCCCAGGCACAAATACAGACTGGGCGGAGAATGGATCGAGAGCAGCCCTGAGGAGAGGGACTTGGGAGTGATGGTGGATGAGAAGCTCAACATGAGCTGGCAATGCACGCTTGTAGCCCAGAAGGCCAACCGCATCCTGGGCTGCATCAAAAGAAGCGTGGCCAGCAGGTCGAGGGAGGTGATTCTGCTCAGACTGCAACAAGTGCAGATCAAAATTCTTCCTTCATAAGAAACCTACCAGGTGTGGAAAGGCTGTCTTGAACCAGACAGGAAATGTGGCTTGCTTAAACCAGCTTGGTTCCAGCACAGTGAAGACCAAGATGCCTGTAAACCATTTCTGAGGACAATGTGATCTTTCCCTGGCAGGTTATAGCAGGCAGAGAATTCTGCCTCGCAAACTGAGCAAACAACTATTTCTGAGGACAGACCACAAGATGTTTTATGTCACCTAGTTTCTGATTTAAAAGGAGACTTATAAAAATCTGACAAAGATATCTGGTGGCAACTTCTTTGATCTGTCCCTGTTAAAACACAATTTAATCTGATGAATTAAATCTACATGGAAGGCAAAGTATGCTGTTAGAGGGCACGATTAACGGGGTTTGGGTTAGATGTCCAAGGTACCTATCCTGTTTGTTGAGGTAATGACAATTACTATTCTGAGAATACTTCCATTCCATTATTTGTGCCATCCGTATCAGTATAATTCACATCTTTGTGCAATTCTCTGTTTGCTCTAGAAGGGTAGAACAGGAGGCACCCTTTGTTGATCCTGCTTTTTGAAAGGCTAGTGCTTGTCAGCCTGCTGTAAAGATAAACTTCTGAGCACTTCTAGTGCACTTCATTATACCTCAATAGCTGGATCCTACTTTTGGCACAAGCTGAGGTAGGAAATTGAAGAATGGGGTTGTAGGGACAGCAGCCACAGGGAAAGAACAGACAAAAGATAAGATAGTCTGTGCTCATCAGAGAGCCGTGCTTAGATGCAGTGGAGATGTTTTATCTTGAGCTGGCAATGATTTCTGTTTATTTGATCTACAAATGTATAGTTGAGGAAAATGTAACAAGAGAGCCTTCAAAACTGGAGGAATTTTAACGTACTATTTTCTAAAGTGCCTTAAAGTTATCTGAGAGACATGATCAGACAGTCCCCAGCATGGGAGGGAAAAGGATTAGAAAGTAGTAGACAGCTAATGAGCATCTTGTGTAGAAGAAAAGGGACGGAGAGGAGGAACTTCCCCATGGATTTAAAAAAAAAAAAAAAAGAGAGAAGAAAGTTAAATTTTTGGCTTAGATGGCAACATAAATCAGTGGGGTAGAGGCCAAGACTTTTTAAAGGTCTTCCTGATAAAGTCTGTAAAGCACTGCCACAAAGCACAGCACCATAAAATAGACACACAAGTGCTCTGCTGAAAGTATCTTAAAATGTTCTCCTGTCTTTTCCTTCCTTCAGCCTTTCTGTACTCATTGTGGTTTAACCCCAGGCAGCAATCAAGCACCACACAGCCACTCGCTCACTCTCCCCCCTGGTGGGATGGGGTAGAGAATCGGAGGGGTTAAAGTGAAAAAACTCACGGGTTGTGATAAAGACAGTTTAATAGATAAAGCAAAAGCCACACAGGCAACCAAAGCAAAACAAAGAATTCATTCACTACTTCCCATCAGCAGGCAGGTGTTCAGCCATCTCCAGGAAAGCAGGGCTCCATCATGAGTAACGGTTACTTTGGAAGACAAATGCCATAACTCCAAATGTCCCTCCCTTCTTTCCTCTTCCCCCAGCTTTACATGCATGACATCGTATAGTATGGAATATGCCTTTGGTCAGCTGGGGTCAGCTGTCCCAGCTGTGTCCCCTCCCAGCTTCTTGTGCCCCCCAGCCTACTCACTGGTAAGTGTCAGAAGCAAAAAAGGCCTTGACTCAGTGCAAGCACTGCTCAGCAATAACTAAAACATCCCTGTGTTATCAACACTGTTTCCAGCACGAATCCAAAACATAGCCCCATACCAGCTACTGTGAAGAAAATTAACTCTACCCCAGCCAAAACCAGTGCAGTACTCCTTTAGCTGTCTTCTATACCTGTCAGCTACACTGCTGTGCACTGCGGTTCATCCCTTTACCACATTCACATCTTCTCTTCCTGCCACTCCCCTTACATGTCATAAAAGTCCACAGAAACAATTTGAGAAGTTCAGCTCACCAGCCTTTTAAAAGTGGGAGAGGTTATGAGTGTCGAAAAAGTGGGCTGTTTCAAGGGGCTGGTGGCTTGGGCACGTAACATGAAGGAGTGCTATTTCTGTAAAGGCCAGAAGGTATCAACTCAGGCCTGAGAGGCAAGAAGCAAGAAATAAAAAAGATAAACGAAGGACAAGTACTATCACTTTGTTTTTTTTTTCCATTCAGTGCCTAACACACTTAATTTCACCACATAAAATACAAGCTGTGGCAAGTAACCCCAGGAACTGAGAAAAAGGAGAAACAGGGATGTTTTCTTTCAGAAGTGGTTTTCATGTGAAATTCCAAAGATGAAGTGCATTTTTAGCTACTTATTAGTCTTAAAAATGTGCTATACAAAAAGCCACTTGAATTTTCTGTAAGATTTCATTTCAGTTCACATATAGATTTTCTACTGTTCTCATATTTGATTGCTGGAGTTGTTAGGGGAAAAGTAACCATTTTTTCTGTATTCCACAGCTCTGAGGAAAGACTGAAATAAAAAGGGAAATACCCAGTTATAGACTTGTGTAGGTCAGAGGCTTTTGACACTTACAAGTCCAAGCACGGAAAGCCTTCCACTTAAGAGCGATGCAACAGCAGAGACAGGTCATTTCAGAAGCACTGCAGATTTCTTTGGGTCAAGCCAGGATGCCTCTCCTGTAGGATAAAGAACAAGATCAACAAGCATTTCAAAAGAGGCTTGTCCGCCTCCATGCTGATAAGGAAAACCTAGAACCTTTCGAAGCCAATTTACAAAAGCACGACGGCTGGAGTTGTTCAAGGACACACTCTCACTGAAACGGTGCACAGCTACCTACGGCCGCTTCAAGGCAGCTGGGAGCTGTATGGTTTTTGGTGAAAAAAAAAATGGTTTCTCTAAGTTACTGAACTCTTCTCTTTGTGCCTTCACAGCAAGCCTGTGCTCCTGATGATGGCACTTAAGCACCCTGGTACCACTGGAAATGTAATACCTAAATCCCAGAGGCACCTTTGGCAATTTCAAACTCATAAAACAAAGGAGCCTATGAATTCAGCACGTTACCTGCACAAGTCTGGATTAGCACATCCTGACTCCACACACATCCAACTTTGTGCTGGAAATCGCTCTCCTTCTCTATCCTATGCACATGTATAACCTTTTCCTTAACATCTGTGTCTTTCCTACCTTAAAAAGACCTGATATAAGTACGTAGCAGGTGAGCTTCTTACTTGATTCTTTACAGGCTTGTCAACTGCACAGTCCACCCGCTCTTCTAGGCACAGCTGTTTCAGAATATGACTAGTGTTCTGATGAAGCTTCAAGTCAGCAAGACACTTTACTCCAGTGGCAGTCTCCCATGGTTTAAACTCCCCAGGTAGTCCTACAGCCTAACAGGAGGAGAGAGGAGCAAAACCTCAGGGATTTTAAAGCAGAGCTGCTCTAGAAGTGAGGACGTGTCTTGTTTTTAAGGCAGGCAGTTTTAAGGTGCACGTGGGTCCCCCTGTTCTGTTTCCAAGCTTAAGTGGACTTCACTGTTTTCAGAACCGGCAACCTGTGAATCAGACAAATTAAACATTTTTGGAGTTAACTGCATTGGCAGCCTTCTTGCCTGAATAAACCTCATCCAACCCTAAACATGGTCTTAACCCTACGAAACAGTCAGTAATTGCTTTCAGTCTTAACTGACGTGATAGCTGGGGGTGAAGTAATGCCTGACTTGTTCCTGATTCTCTGCTCAGGCTGCTTGGTGAAAGGGCAGTACCAGGCAAGGCCGCTACTTTCCTCTGGTCTTTTTCTCATTCCCTATTTCTGCTCTGATTATCACAAAGTCATAATCTCTAGCGCTGAAGGAACAAACTCATTCCTATGAAATGACTGTGGTAAGTGGAAACTTTTCAAGTAACCTAAATAGGTGACCACAGACATTATTTAAGGAGAATCCAGGGTGTTTGGGGAGGGAGAAGAAGGGAAACTGGAATTTATTTGATGTTTTACAACTGCTGTATCCCTAAGTTCAGTGGTTGAATAGCTGAAGCAGCATGAGGAAGGAGACAAGTTCCCAACGTCTCCCTTCTCCTTCAAACTGATGTTGGTCTCTCACAGACAAACGCTGGCAGGCTCAGCAGTAATGTCTGAGGCGTGAACACACCCGCTGACACAACACTTGCTGCCAGAGGTTACAGACTTCTCGTAGAAGAAGAAAACACAAATTTTACCCAGCTTCCTTCTCCCTTTATTTTGTATCTCATATTTCACATCCTAAAAGAAATGCACTTTTTTTTTTTTCTGATGAAGACTACTCCAATATATCTGATGCAGCTGCAATGTGATACAAAATCTGCATTTTGTTAGTTAAAATCACTATCTATTCAACAAAGAAACCAGGCAAGCAGGCCCATACATGTTCCACTGGCTTGAGATCCTCCTAACAGATTCTGTGTAGGAGCAGGACCATTACACAGGAAAGGCGTAGGACAGCTTTGAGCTGAAGGAAGCGGAGATTCGTGGCAACGCTTCATACCAGTTTACCTGATTATCAAAACCTGAAACATTGACATTGTGAATTTATGGCCTTGAAACTTAATAAATAGAAGATTTGTGTTGTATCCCAAGATCTCCTATTGCTTGCCCTCACTGCTTCACCTCACCATTTGCTCCTCAGCCTTCCACTTGAAAAAGGGGAATTGTCTCCTTTAAATATCATTTCAGTTGCACCTGTATGAGCAACCCAAACAGGTTCAGTGCCTGTCCTCTGACTCTAAGCAACAGTGGCACTGCCCAGCTTGTGTCCATGCAGCAATATTCTCCTTTTCTCCTAAAACAAGACCCTGCATTGCCTACTGGGAATGGTTTCTGGCTTATCCCTGGGCGTCACCTCAGGAGTAGCGGCTGCTTGGACCAAAGCCATCCCAAAAGGCACGCTATCGCCATGAACCGTCACCTATCAGTCACCACTTGTGCCCTGTTTAGCTCATTATTTTTGTATCGTAGTTATTTTTCTTAAAAAACGGGAAGCAGTCTTCATATTTTCTTATTAAAGAGAACAAAGTTATGGAACACAATTTCTTCGAATACAGACTCTCAGACAAATGTGCAACAGTAAGGCAGAGTACGGAGTGCTGTGGGGACGCAATGAAGAAGTCCTTCCAAAAACGTGCAACAGCACCATCTGCATTTTAGGAGTTTTTAGACCATGATTTTAGGAACAACTAAAAAAACCCTGAAGTAACCAGCCTGGCAGCCCAACTCTTATTTACTGGGAACTGTAAAATAAACTCTGGAGGCAATGTTATGTTCTTAAAGAGTCACTGTCAAATTACAAACAATAGAAAACAGACCTGCATTTCAAATCTCTTTGTCTCCTGGTGTTGTATGTCACACAAACTGCAAAACAGATGCTATTAGCAATATTTTTTTTTTTCTTTTGCCTGGTGTGCTGGCAATCTTCAGGGCTATTTTGGTGGATCTTCCACACAGCAACAGGAAGGAGAAAACATTTTTGAAAGTGTGATTGTAAAACCACAAAATACTGGCTTGGGAACTTGGCCACTCGTCCCTGAAGCTGCCCTTATTTGAAACCAAAAGTAACCCAACAAACATGCACTAAACTCTCTCGATTCCCCACCCTTACCAGTCATCATTTCCTCAGCTATAGACAACCTCAAAACAGTCTTTAAAAAAACTGTCACTGCTGGATGGGCTGCGCGACTCTGTAAATAAGGAGGTTATTCCCTTCTCTGTATCCAGAATCCTTAAACCAATTTCCTCACCTCTTTTTTTCCATAAGAAAAACAGAACAAAGGAAACTTCAGCACTTCTAAATTCTGGCTTCGCCAGTGCCTGCTCCCCAGTTTGCTGAAGTGCATTGATCTCTGGCGGGGCAAGCCAGCCCCTGGCAGGGCTCAGCTGCCCTGTTCTCTCTGCCCTCCGGCAAGTCTCCCCTGGCAAATCAATAATGTATCCCGGAGCCTGCCTTTCCCTGGGGAACGCAGGCTGCCTCTCTCCACCCGCGCAGCTCTCAGCTCACATGCTGCTTTCGGGGGGAAGGAAATGGACGCAGCGGCCCCGGTTCAAGGCCTACGCTGAGCTGGGCTGTCCCAGCAGCAGGCAGGATTCGGGAGGCCCCTACCATCACCACTCCTCCGGCATCAGGACGCTGCTCGCAGTCAGCAGCACCGTCCCAGGTGTCCCAGGCAGGTTGATATGGACGAACAGCTGTCCTGACTAGATCTAAATGGGAAAAGAGAGCTATTTTTGGATAAACAGGATATCTGAAAGGAAATTAGTATTTTAGGCAAGTGCTGAGTTAAGAGCCGTGCCCTTCGCTTAGCCCCTTGCACAACTGTGCCAGGATGCAGTCTTTAATTACATCTGATGTTCCAGGGTGGGGTATTTTCCTATGGGATTCTGGCATCATTTCATGAGCAGAGCAGCCAGTGACCACTTGGTGAGCGCCTGGTCGATAATTTGATGCCTCCCCTGTTCTGCCTGTGCTTGTGTGTCCTATATGCCAAATGTTGCCCCAACTCTGCTCTGCACAGACAATTATTCATCAGTGTTGCCCAGGGGCTCAGATGGCACAGTAACTCACCAACATTAATGTACATGTTGTTGCACGCCTTTTGGAGGTGAGGGGCAAGTTTTCACACCATCATTACTACTCGAGTGATGAGGGACTCTGTTCTCTCCCATGGCAAAAGCAGTTAAAGAAGGTCCCTGTCTCGATCTCCACCTCCAGCTGACCAGTCCCAGTCTCGCAGCACAGTTCACTGCCTCTATAGCAGCTCTGATGCAACCATTTATGAGCTTGGCCTGTAAATCATCCGCGCCACAAGTCCACAAACAGCTGCACTAGCACGTATGGGGAGCTGGTAGCTGCCACGCAGAGGCAGGAAACAGCATATGGGCAGCTGTGTCATGAGAAAATAGAATCTACCTTTGATATCACAGGAAATGCTCATTTAATGGAATCTTAAGGCTGGTAAAGAATATGAACAGGGGACACAGTACTTTGGATTCTCAGTCTGAGGCACCTACAACTTTTATTTGGCTTACTTTTTCAGAGTATTTATCTTTTTTTTTTTTTGCACTCTCTTTATTGGGACTAGAAGTCTGGTGATCTCAGCTGCAGCTGTGACAGTGCGCGTTGGACATCTGAGCAATGGAGCACATACCTGCAGTGGCCAGCGTGCTGGAGTTTTAAGTTGCTGCCCAGCATTGTGTAGCAGCTCTGTCACGCAGGCAAAGAGAAACTGCAGTGTTTAACTACCTTGCTCCTGAGACCGTCTCGTCTCCCTTGGACCTCCTTCATGTCGCTCACTATATGCGTTCCAGTTTCTGCAAAACTGATGCAGGACCCAGCCAGATAACATCCCCCTTCAGTGCCCAGCTACAATTCATCCCCAGAGCACCATCCACCTCACGCACTGAGGAAGAGAGGCATCCTGTGAAAAAAACCCGACACTATCCTGCCATTGAAACCTGCAATATGATGAATATATGCAGAAGGAGGAAAATTAAGAACGAGTCCTGCAGCATAATTTTGCAAGTTGTATTAAAAGCAGACAGGACACTCATCCCATCATCTGAATTCATGTATGTTACCACATGATCATTAGCAGGCTTGTGAACACTGTCACTCCACAACATGCCCTTCTGCCATTTGAGCTGGAAGATTTAACGTCTGTGCGTGGCAAATTGCCATGTTTCACAGAGATGAGCGGTGCAGGGACTTGATGGTTCCTTGCTGTTACTTGTTGACAGCAGATGAATAGCAAATCGTGGATGCAGCTCCACGTTTCCAGCCCAGCCGGTCTATCAGCAGGGAACATCCCATTCCCCTCAACTCTGCAGCAGCGACCAGCCCCTCCACCATTCTGCTTCCTTGCCCTGGATTTGAGCGGGATTAGCACAGGGGAGGGCAGCGCAAGGGATGAGGAGAGACAGAGTGAAGGCCTGTGCAGCAGCCGGCCCTCGAACCATCTCGGCACTCTGAGGGGCGATGAGCCCTCCTCCACGCTTAGGAGGGGAATGGCGGCTGATGCAGAGTTGCCTTGCCCTTCCCGGGCAAATCTGAGATTCCTCGCCTTCCACCAGATCCCTCCCGACCTCTCCTCCCCGCCCGCCACAGC
>WHYT01017804.1:295398-316595 GCA_009806455.1 Tetrax tetrax
CCCCATCCCCCCTCAAGTACAATTCCTCCCCTTTCAGCCAGGAAAAAACTCCCCACCGGCTCGGCCCGGCTGCCGCTTTCCAAGGTTATTAAAAATAAGTAAATATAACAATAAATAAATATAAAGATGACAGGGCCGGGCCGTCCCGCTGAGGCGGATCGCGTTTCCATGGCGGCAGCGGCCGGCCGGGCAGGAGAGGGCGGGAACGGCGGCGGGCTGGCCTGGCCTTGTCATCCCGCCGCCGGCCTCTGCGAGGAGCCGGGAGAGAAAACGTGGGGGAAAAGTAGAAGCGAGACGGGCGAATCGTTTGGTTTTTTTCAGCCCAGGGGGATCCTCCGTTACCCTACACGCAAGCTTTGGGTACGGCCTGAGGGTTACCTCAGCGCCTCACTTTCCAAGCCAGCGGTTTTCCCCATCCCCAAGTAGGCCAGCCGTGACAGCTTGCTTTTTCCAAGGGGAGGCTGGAGATTTCCACCTCCCTGTGGAAAACACACCAGTGGCTTCCTGGGACCTGCTCCGCAGTCGGGCACCAGAACTGGAAAGTTTCAGGGAGAGGGCCCCAGGCCTTGCTCTTAGCCATTTTTGGGAATGCAGGTTTCCAGGACAACTCTTTTCCGAGTGCAGACCAATGCTGCACTCTAAACCGTTCAAGTTTTTACTAAAATAAGCTAATAATACTAAAAACTCAGTATCTCTTTGAAGGTCCCACTGGTGAGCAGTGGGGGGCATGTTGTTGTAGTCAAATTGGTCTGAAGCAAAAGTTATTACTCAGGGGTATATATTTTTTACACATAAGCAACATTTCAGTCACAAGTAAGACCAGAAACTCCAGCGGCACTGTTAACTCTACTCATTTTGTCACAAGTTTGGTACTGACATCTGCCATGAAAACGGAGAACAAAACGTTCTTCTGAACACCAGGGTTGTTGAAGTTATATATGACATAAATTAAATTTTAAAAATCAAGACTATTAAATACAGGCATCAACAGTATGTTGCAAGCATGTGCGTAACTGCATACATTATGTCACTTGTTATTTCAGGAAACTTAAAGAAATCCACTGGTTCCAAAATGATTCACTCCTCCAACCCAGCACTCCTCCAACCCAGTTTCAAGTGAGTAGCGTGGAAGAGTAACACATCCTACATGTTCCCTGCAAACTTTGTTCAAATATCAGCTTCAGGAATCTGGGGATGGGCAACGCTCTGCCACAGCCGAACTATATACACATATTGCCTTGTGCTGGAGCCCACTTGGCTTTGTAATTGTACAAACTTGTTTGATATTTTGCTTATTATGTTGCTGCTAAGAACTCTCACCCAAATTAAATCGTTTCGGAAAGTTGCTTTCCAAGCACGTGTAAAGATTAGAATCCCCTTAAGGTTCAATTTATGGGCTATTAATTACATTATTATTATTATTTATGTAATACCCTTCTGTGCTAAGTACTTGTGACTCCATGTGCTTAAGGAGCTTACTGGATGGATTCCAAAGCAAGGATGTTGCAGAGCAGGAGAGGAAAAAAAGCCTGCTGCTTCTTAGAGGAAGGCAGCATGTTATGCAGGGCTTGTGGAGGAAGTTGTTGTATTTAAGTGTATAGAAGGTGGAAAGCATAAGAAGAAGAGACAGGAGGTGGATTTCAGGTGTGTGCAATGTCAAGTCAGTGGGAAGGAGAAGGTAAATTCACAACGGGCATTTAAGAGGTGCCAGCAGTTCCTTTGAAGCATCTTATTTTTTAACTGCTCTGATACGTAATAGTGTCCAGAGGTTTGAAACAAGAGTTTCAAAACAAGAGTCCCTCCTGAAATGCCTAGCATCAGCAAATTGAACAGGGATCTCTCTGAAATAGCTGTAGGAAATGCTAAGGAGAGAGCCACAAGTTAACCCCAAGGGACTTAGGCTCAGATTCTTAAAGGTAATTAGGTACCTTTAAATACAAGTTAGACATCTAAATCTTTGAGGCTCAGGATCTTACTTAACTAACTCTGGACTGGAGGAAGTCTCCTTAAGTGATTCACAGCCATGAACCCTTTCCTGGATTTGGATCCTGTTTTGTCTTTCAGAAACTGAGCAGGGTATAGTTTTATTATCATGACAATTAGGCTGGTGTGGTGAGGACTTTAATAGTCTCCAGGAAACAAGGGAGAAATGAGAGTTTGATAGGAAATGTTGTAATCATTGGTCTCTTCTGGGGAAAAAAAACACCCCACCTTGCTTTTGGTCAGCACTGAGGTTTTCCTAATGTGAGAAATCCAGTAAAAGTCAGGAGAGAAGGGCCTAATTTACCATGCAGTTGAGCGGAATCTCAAAGTACTCACATGCCCTTTTTTTGATGGATGTCACTCATTTCACAGCTATATTCTGGGAATATAGGAAACTTGCTTTTTTTCATCTCAGATATAAAGAGCCTTGAAATTGCAGTCAGAAGAATTTAAACTACATACAGGAATCCTGTAGTATTTTAAATTAGTTCCTTGAAATATTTGTACGCGTTCTTTGTTTTGGGCCTCAGGCACATATTGCATTCCACACATGAGTCTTGAGGTGTTCAAAAGGATTCATAGCGTACATTTTCTGAGAGTTACATTTTTAGAAATATAGCCATATATTTGCTGCTGTATAATGTTCAACTTTTAGTAAATTATCTTCTCTCTTTGTCTCTCTCTCTTCTGTCCGTGCTGCCTACTGTCATAAAACTACAGTTTTTCTCTTTAGGAATCTTGACATTCATTGTTTATATTATTGGTTATAATACTCAATATTTATGAATCCTTTCCTGTTATAATGTTATGAGGTAAATAAAGAAGAGCTGAATTTAAAAGCATCAAAGCTAATTTTTGTACAGTGTGAGAAATTCATAGTAACAGCAATGTTTCTGTGATTTAAGATCCAGTGGAAATAGTTTTCTTTCAAGTTCCCTGAAGCGTTTACAGCCCAAACATTACAGTTTTGCAACATTAAATGACATATCAGGTAGAAATAAAATGTAAAAATATTCATTTCTTTTCAGTCACTGATGGAGTGAGGTTCTGGAAATTTTATTTCATTTTTAGTATTTCCATTTTTAATAACTTGGAATGGAGCAAACAGAACAATCCACCTCCTAAATAATGATGCGTTGAACTCATTCACTCAATTTTCCACAAAAAAAAAAAAGTCGTGAAGAGGAGTCTGAAGCACACTCCTCTTTCTCGCTGAGCTTCCTGTGGAACATCTCCTCCCAAAGCACTGAGGAGGCCCTTTGCAGCTCCTTTCCTTGTCTCCAGAGCCATACAGCTCTCATATTTCTGCCCCTTCCCCCAACTTCTCTCTCTCTTAAAAGCCTTTGCACCCTTCCACACCTGGCTGGTCTGGAGCTGCGTATTTGTACTCACATTATGCACAAGGGAATGGCATAAGAGCCCTGGCAGTGGCTAAGGGTCACAACCAGGCCGGGTTATTGCAGCGGAAGAATCATGGAGTAGGAGAATAACTACCACAGTAGGAGAATTGTCATACCTCGAGAGCTGTGTAGAACAGTCATAAATACTCCCACACAGCAGTTGCTGTACAGGGAGTGTTCACTCTGGTGACTCTTAGGTGCGATAGGGGCTGCTGGAATTAATTAAAGGCACTCAAGTTTAGCAGCCTCAGTTGTGTGTGGATCCCCTAGAATCCAAGCCGAAAAAGAGCTGCCAAGGTACGTTAAGTCACTCCTGCATCCCTTCCCCCATCTGTGCCTTGGAGAGGTGACGCAGCGCAGCGTTCGGTGTCTCGTTATCCAAGTTAGCAGATGTGGTATAAATCTGAAGGGTTTTCAGAGCAGGAAGCGGTAGGTGGAGACATCCTAAGGGCTGGAAGCAAGGCTAAGACACAGCTGCCAGGGAAACTCGGGTGGGTGGTGGGAGGAGGAGGCAAAAACATGCCTGGTAAGAGAGAGCCTTCCCAGGGATGAACGCAGCTGAGAGAGAGTGAGAACCTGAGTGAGCAGCAGTGGCTGGGGTGGGGTTTGTCCAGCGCTCGATTTAAGGCCAGATGTCAAACACAACTCCCTCCATTGTGTTGTGGAGAAGTGAAACAAACAGGACATGTGTGAACCTCCTCTCGTATTCCTCCCCGCTTTTCCCCTCTCTCCAAGTAGAAGAAGAAACTTCATGGAATGAGGGCTTTATTTCCTTAAAATCAAAACAACCTTTTCATTCCTCTTAGTATTCCTTTCACAGTGTTTATTGATTCTGCTGTTGTTACCAGCAAAAAAGTCTGAGGAACTCCAGTCTCTGCTGGAGCAGAAAAAAACGTCGTTCTGAACTGAGACCTAGGCCTCGGCTTAGAGATGGAAAGTGAGTGTCAGATTATATGCAAGGAAATTCCAGCGTTGTGGCTTTCTTTTTAGGGTCTAATGCTGCATTTGTTCTTGAAGCCAGCTCTGAGGCTTGCAGGCACCTCCCAAGGACTGTGCTGGCTGGAGCAGCTAGCAGCCACTGCTGCCCACAATGGTATAGGGAAGGTATTTAGGATGTATGCTGGCCAGAGGCCAGGCCCCCGCTAAATCTGATGACTTACCAACTTCTTGGAGGGAAAAACAATTGCTAATAATTAGGTCCTGATTTTATTGGGAGATCTCACAACAGTAGTTGAGAGGTCTGCCTGTGGGCTAAAACGGCTCTTAGAAAGTTGCAAGTAAGAACTTGATACAAAGCACTACTAGAGGAGAAAAATCCAAATTCCGGACAGGAACTGTAGATTTGTACATAAATTACATTGTCAGTTCTGTCCAGGAGCTCAGAAGCTGGTGTTGCAAGTAATATAGAGGTAGAGGTGGCTTGGCTGGAACTGGAAGTGAAGGGCATGTCAGCTATGGGCTCAAAGGTGGGTTTTTAACATCCATGTGAGTGCAGCAATCTTTGACTTATATGATTATAGGAGGTTCCTAAAGCCTGTTACTCAGCAAAAAGCCAATAGAGCAAAAGCAGATTGGACAGTTGTTAAGGCTTTTTTTTTTTCTTTCTTTATTTCTTAAGTGAGTTATACACATGTGGGTTTGGTCCCTTTGTTCTGGGAGCAGTAACAAGTATTTGTCACATGAATATATTCTCTATAGACTTCAGAAAGATAGTTTTGTATTTTTTTTAAGAAAAAAAAGCTTTTCATTCTGGCTCTGCAGACAGATAGACTCTCCCAAATCAATTGGAGCACAGAATATAAAGCAGCTGGAGAAACAAGTGTGCCTACTGGAACCTGAGACACAGTTTGTATATCCTTTTGCAAAAAACAAAACTGAAAGCATAGGAGCTTCAAAATGCTGAAGTGAATGTGTTCATCTAGGAAAGTATACGTAAGTCTCTTCTGGGGGAAAATGATTCATTTGACTTACAGTAGGAAAAGAGGATGATTTCCTTTGTTTAAGACTCCATGGAGAATTCCTTATATGGAAACTGTGTGCAGTTCCCCCTATTTGGGAGAATCTGTTCGCTGTTTCCTAAGGGTGTGTTTCTAACTGTGAGAACAGCCTAGATCTTAAAGGCAGAGGACTTTCTTCCCACTAGGAATGCAGTCCACCAAGCTGCTTCAGCTGCTTCTCTGTCCGGCTGAACATTTGCCTTTCGTTTGGGTATTGAATTTAGTGATCTGTTTGGAGAACACAGATTAAACGACCATCGTGTTGCTACGTCCTCTCTGGATCCTAAACTTAAAACAGGCAGATTGTCAGCTTAACCATTTATCTGAAACAACAGGTGGTTTGATGAGGAAAATAAAGGACTTAGCAATAGATGAGAGATTATGCAGCTGGAATAAATTAAGTGTCTCTGCATAGAAGTCTGTATTTAGCATGGCTCCAAGAGTGTTTTGCGTTCATTCACAAAAGTGACAGCATAGGATTTTAGAGAATGGGGTTTTTATGCATGACAGCAAACTAGAAAATGTCAGGGTGACTGGGAAAATTCCTTAGGATTTATGTTTTGAGTTAATGCTTAATCAGACTTTGCAAAAGCCAACCGATCTGGTAGAGTGGTGAGATAGGAGTCAGGTCAGACACAAAATCCCTATTATGACATCGGTAATAACATTATAGCGTCATAACTAGTAGCTTTGTTTTCAGAGTGGGCTGTAAAATGTGCTCTTGGTTGAAATATAGTGTATGTAATTAGATTTTCCTGCAAAACTTGTTTCTGGAGGGCTAATACTCCCTGCTGCTCTGGGTCAGAAAAAAAAAAAAAAAAAAGAAATTCAGAGAAAAGCTATAGAAAACACGTCAGAACTCCATGCAGAAGGCAGAAGGAAAAAAAAAAACTGAGCTTGCATTTCTCATGGTCTTGTTAACCTGTAGGTGCTTCTGACTTCTCCTTTTCTGCACTATCAGAGTGCAGCTGCATCTCACTGCTCACCAAAAAGTTTTGGGGGTCAACTGTTTGACTTTGCCTGAATTGCATTGAATATTCACATTTTATTGTTTTGAGCGTTAGATTTTCTCCTTGTGTGGCTGTGGCATTCCATGGAGGGGACCTGCATGCCCAAGATCCAGGTGGTGGAACCTGGGCAGATGCTATCGTTGGCAAGAGCAGAGGGAAGCCATGCAGGTAAGTGGACTAGTGCAGGATTTCTCTTGCTAGTACAACAGTCGTGGTCAGATGTTCTCTCGAGATCTAAAGAGTTTATGGGACAGACGAAGAGAAGTTACAGGTCCTCATCCTGTTCTGGTACCATCTCACTTGCAAGAAGGAAGCTGTAGGCCTTATTTCCACATTCTGCACGTGGTCAGTAGCTTCATCTAAGACACATTATGGAGGCTGCACGTAGGCTGCACATTCTGCATCTGGGCAAGTTTCTCCTAGAAAAATAAGGAGCCATTCCTGAAACAGCTGGGGCCCATGCTGTACTGTCAGTCTGTCCTGTGAGGGCTGAAGGGGAAATTATTCATCTACAATGGAAGGAAAACATGATAAACAAAATAAAAAAGTCACCTTTTTTTTTTGGTCTTTACTTCTAAACCTGAACTTTCCTCTAATGGAAGTAATGCAGCAGCCAAGAATTTCAAAGGGGGGAGAGACGTAAAATCATTATTGTAGGTGACCTTAGGTCTTGCTTCAGTCCTTTTCAGTGGAGTATTGCAACTTCTTTTTTTTTCCTGTCTGCACATCAGACCAAGTAAACCGAAGGGTGTCTGTACTGCTGCAGAGAAACGCGAGAAGTAAGCTACAGCCTCACGTTATCTGGAGCCCTGTGCTACAGGCCCACTCCATCATTTGGCAACCAGGCAGACGAGGGCTGTACCCACCCATGCTAGCGGCACAGTTTTGCCATTATAACTCTGCAGTTAAAATATAAACGTTTCCTAGATTTCTCCTTACGATAGCATGATATCTCTGAAACTTTGCAGTGCCTAACTGATGCTTAAGTAGTCTGTTGCTTACGCTAGGCAAGTCTCTTCATTACTAGTTCTTCCAAGAGTTCATGCTTTCTCCCAGATTTGGCCCTTTAAATCACATTTATGTTTTTGTTGGTTTTTAATGACAGCTATTCTTTTCCTTCCGAAGACATTGCATACATGACTTCAGTGCAAAAAATCTCATAATGTAAATTAGTCTCATGGTTTTTATGGGTTTGTAGTTTTGGCAGTATCTGTGATTTTCAAAGAGATCAGAGACTCTCAAGTCTTTAATATAAAACTGTTAATTAGATTCTGCTGCAATTAAATCTAAATAAAGATTTGCTGTCTAAGCTATTTAGCTCTGTTAAGACTGTTCAGCCATCAAATAAACCTGCTTTGTTGTTATACCCAAAAGCCTGTATCACAAAGATTCAATAAAGCCTTTAGGACCATTGTTTCAGCTTTACACCTAAAAAAAAAGAAAGTTAAACTTGTGCTATTCATCCAGTTCAGCTCAAATCATAAAATCATGGAATGGTTTGCGTTGGAAGGGACCTTTAAAGGTCATCTAGTCCAACCCCCCTGCAAGGAGCAGGGACATCCCCAACCAGATCAGGTTGCTTAGAGCCTTGTCCAACCTGGCCTTGAATGTTTCCATGTACCAGTGCTCCATGACCCTTATTGTAAAAAAAAAAAATAAATTATTCCTTATGTCTAATTTAAATCTGCCTCCTTCTAGTTTAAATCCATTACCCCTTATCCTAACACAACAGGACCTGGTAAGAAGTTTGTCCCCATCTTATCAACGTGAGCCTGAGCATACAGTACTTCTCATGAAACAAGGGCTGAATATTTATTTTCCAAATTTAACAGCACTTTAGATAGAAGTAATTTTTTAAGCAGTTGTAATCTGAAGTGAGAAATGTGGGATAACGATTAAGGCTGGCTGAACTGTAAGAACAAACATACTGTTGTAATATTCCTCAAGCACTCCAGAAATAGCCCCCACTCAGTTATTGTCAGAGCACATGTTAGTGTGTGTGCTCTATTAGGCCTAGTCATTTGGTCAAAGTTAGGAGTGTTAATTATTTGTCTATTTGGGCCAGTAATTCTGGCATCTGCTTAACAGTTTCCTCAGTGTTCGTATGATCATAATCTTTAGCCTAATTTACCATCTTGAGATTGAAATGTTACAAGCCAGCACTAACCCAAAGAACAAATATAAGGAAATAATATGACATTTCCTGACAAGTTTTGGCAAAGTTGGCTTTAACAGTTGCTGTGAGTGTAAAAGCATTTAGGAGATGAGCACATTTACATGTTACCAGCTGTCATTGTTTTATCCTTAGTCTTGCACCATGGGTGTTTTTCCCCGTAAAACCATAAACTCCATTGTTGGAGTTAAGATTATGCAGGAATTCCACCTTGCATTTTCTTTGCTCTTGATAATTCTAATGTCTGCAAAGACAAAGAAGAAGTTGTATTCCTTAAAATATTGGAATTTAAAAAGAAAAAGCAATGCTTAAAGTTTTCACAGTTCCTGATTTAGAAAGGCCTGTCTTACTGTGACTGCCCAGTGGTGCGCATGGCTACACCGGCGCTATGATGGCAGAGAAGCCATGGAAGAAAGTTTACTAGTAAATTTTTACAACTGTTGGCAGTGTTTATATTTCTCTATATGCATTTGTTATAGTAAATGACACTAATTCGTAGATTAAAATGAAGTGGTTGGATAAACACATTCCCAGAATTTCAGTAGAAGGTTGGTTTGGCATTTCAAGTCACTTCTCTGAGAAGCACTCACCTGTGACAGATCGCTACGACTACTAATTTGCGTCTCAGCCTGTTTTACATTAGCTTGTCCTTTCCTGACTCCAAAAATCATTTGTTTATTTAGCTTGTGGCAGATGAGCCAAGCTTCAGGATTAAAAAAAAATTAACTTCTCCCATACACCCCCCCAGTTAGGTGCCCCCACATTGTGGTTATTTATTTTGGGCAACATTGTTAGGTTCTCTTATTTGCTTTCTGGTTTCTGAGCTTGAGGGTGGGCCTGACTCACATTTTCCAAGTGCTATGCAAGCTGTAGGCCTTGTTTTATTTTTTCTTTAGAACAGGTCTGTCCTATTGCAATCGCTCTATCCCTGCAACTCAAATCTTGAGAAGGAAAATCTACTCTAAAATGAGCTGCAGCAAAACCCACAGAAGCTGGCACCTCCCCGTTGTGCGCTACTGAAGCCAGACAGGGAGTTCAGAAGCAGTATGTGGTGGTCTGTCTGTGGGAAGACGAGCGCAGTAGGTATCTGTATTAATCGTTGTATCAAAACGTTACGTTCTAGCCAGAAGTAAGAAAATTGCAGTTAGTACGTGATTCCAGTTATCACACAGTCTTTGGAAGAGACAAGCCCGTACTGCTCTATGACCAAGCCAACAATTCCTGAACAGTAATTTATAAGGAGAGCTGGCCAAAAAGGCTACCAGCATCTAACCGAAAACCACCACTCATGCAGAACAAGTCTTGCAGAAGATGAAGGTCGTTTTCTAATTCTAAACACTTACAGCTCCCACTTGTATTAAGGCTCTGAAGTGTGACTCCACAGCTCACTGACACGTGGCCTTTTTCCCCTCGAGATGCATGTTCTCTGGTGGCTGCCCTCTGTGACTTTGCACCCTCCTTCCTAACCAGTTTGGCAAGGCAGTACAGACGCCTCCAGTCCCTCCAGCCTGGCTGGCCTCATTTATTCAGGAACTGTTACAGTTCCTGCGCTTACATTTCTGGCCACAAAGCTATTATTCTGTACAGAATTTGAGGGTAAAAACTTTCATCCAAGTGTACACAGTGAATTTCCACTCCCGTAGATGAAATAGCCTAGTAGAGGTCATTCCTTCCCTTTTCTTGAGGTGCAAGTGGTATAAAAAATATATTGCAATCTATCACATTCGGGAAAATTACTGGAGGAGGTAGAGATTTTCCCCCAGCCTGATCCCAATTATGTTAATTTTCTACTTTAAATATGACCTCCTATGCTCGTAGCAGTTTCAATGCTTACAGTGCTCTGCCATAGTCTTGAATAGAGCAGAGTTGGTATCACCCAACTCCATTTTGTGATACCGACAGTCATATATTGGCCCAATTGTTATTTGGTGTCAGAAATAGAGAGCCTAACAGAGAAGGCGGAGCTCAAAACCAAGTGAAAGGAGTGAAGCCTACATTATATTAGCCACTTGCACAACAGAGGCAGAAAAAAAATCACAGAAAGTTCTGCGCCATGCAGCTCTTGGACTGCAGCTCCACTAGACATGTTTTAAGGGACCCAGTGTAGAAGAAACTTTTAAAGGCACAGAACCCAAAGCATTAAACCATTACAAACCATTGGAAGAGAAAGTATGGAGATGTCAGTGTCATTGCTAAACCAGTTATTGTTTTCCATTTGCTACGTTGATCTAATTCCATATAATTTCAGGTATTGTTTGTCCTCCTCCAGTGTAAAGCCACATTACACGAGCTACAGCACGTGTTGGATCCTACGCAGGAAACGTTTCAACTACCTCTGGGTTGAATGGATGGAAACAGATAAAAGACATTTTCCTGTTACTTTTTCAGGGTAAATCTTCAGCTTATTTGTCCAATTCTTTCCTAAAGAACATGAACTAGAGCACGTTAAACCCAAGTGGTCAGGTAGAGAGCCATTTCATTAAAGCGGAGTTGTCAGTTTTAACATTATGTGTCACATTTGTGAGCATTTTGAGACACAGGATTTAGAAAATCCGTGGAAATTCAGATATCCTCTAGGAAAATATCAGTCAGTTAAACTGTTTAGAGGTAAAAAGAAAAAAAAAGTTTTAGCACACAGTGATGCGGAAGTACTGAATGTATTTAACACATCTGAATAAATAGTGAAAGCAGTGGATTTTGCAGATGAGTGAAAAATAAGAAAAGATAAATTATTCATATTCTAAAATACAGCAACACATTAAGTAACTTAAATGTCTGAAATGCAAAAATAACGGGGTTTTTATTTTTTTAGAAACAGAAGCGGTAAATCTAGATTGCTGTGAAAACACGAGGGGGAAATCAGAAGCTGCTGCATGCAAATCTGCCTGCTGCCTTTTAGTCTGCTCTTTCTGCTGCTGGAGGGGTTTACAGTCACATGCAGGCAGACACGTACCGTGAGATGTTAGCAGTGACTGCACGTTTAAGTTACCGTCTTGTTAGCTGAATCACGATACCTGTGCCTGCCTCTAAGCCCTTGCAATGAAGTTGAGTGAAACTGAAGCATCACTGAGCGTAACTTAGCACTCCCTGATTAACCTTCTTAAAACTCCTGTGATATTTGTGAATAAATCATGCTAACCTCTGCCTGGCAGTTGGACGGAACAAGTCTCGTTGCAATGCATTTTGCCTGCTGTGTGGGTGGCGGCAGCAGCGGACACTGGAAGCAGCGACTTCTACACATGCACGTGCACCAGAAGAGCCAGAACATGAACCACAGTTACTGAGATCTGTAAGTGCTATGCAGTTTTAGCACAGGCTTGCCCACTGATGTTGCTGAGCACTTCTCTCTGAAATTTAAGCTTACACTCCAGCGGAGACTTAAGGCACCAGCAAACTGGTTTTGTCCTATCTTAAGAGGATGCAGGAGAAGAGGCTGCTTTACCTTCATGTTGGCAAAAGTTACTGGCCCCCTTTCCCCAGAGGCAGCAGAGCAGAATGAACTATGTATTCCTGTCCGAGCTGATCCTATTCCTGGTCCTTTACAAGAGGTTAACCTATGGAGAAGGGTGAGTTGATGCTCCTCATAAGGAGGTGGCAGCTGCTCAGCCATGAGTCTGTTGTAGCCTGATGCTCTCTCTGCTTGCTTGGGCAGTAGGAGCTCTCTGCTGACCTTAGCTAGGTCCACCACCACCTTGATGTGATTCAAGAGAACTTGTCTCAAAGCCCCTTAGCAGAGGCTGGGCAGTTTGTGCCAGAGATAGAATTAGAGCCAAGCGGTCTATGTGCGACTGCTTTGCGACTGGGTCTATTGTGCCAGACTGCGTTGTGGCTGTAGGTTGGGGAAGCTCAAAAGGTTACCAAAGTCATCTCACTGTGACACAGGTAAGGACTTGGATCTCCAAAAGCACTCTTTAATCCCTTGCTGTAGGAGTTTCGTATGTGTTCTACAGAACATAATGCTAGTACCAATGTCAATGTACATTATAAACCTCAACCTTTTCCCTTCCAGCAGTTACAGCACATCTACTCTACCCTTGGAAGATGGAAGTTCTGGCTACCTAAAAGCTGAAGTGTCAAGATGTAAGCAGTCAGGATCATTTCTGACTTCTCTTGCCTATAACAGTGCTGCTTTCTCAATCTGGTCACCTATCATTTTGACAAAAGACTATTAGCTTTTTCAAAGTTTAAGCCTTCTTCAAAAGCGTATTTTTAGCTCATCAGCAGAATACATATTGTCCTTTGAGATAGGGACAAGATCATTAGCAGACAATAGCAGTGCACACAAGTGGCAGGCTATTTTACACTCACTGTTACATTGTCTAATTCAGAAAATAAATTATAAAATTGAAACTGAAGCTCTGAGGGAGTTTGTGGTGGAAGTAATATAACCAGCCTTTAAAAAAAAAATGATACATAGGAAGCTGCAATAAATATGTGTACTTTTATGGGCATGGTTGACGTGCAGTAGGAAAACTGAGCCCTTCATCCAGATCTGGAGACAGCCACAGCCCTCTGTTACCGTTGATACATTTTTATAACAACACAATTGGGAAGCAAAACACCAGCACTTCAGATATCAATACTTCAGTTTATATTGCTTTTTATAGTGCTGTAGCTAAAACTTAGAAAGTAAGCTTCAAGCTTTGCTCCAATAATTAAAGCATTGTGAAATACCGAGAGCGTCCTGGCTTTTCGTTTACAAGCACTTGGCAGGTCATAAATAAAGCATGAGAAAAACAAAGGAAGTAAAATTGTGCCAGCCCCCAAAGCACCTTAAGGTTCATTTAATTGTCAGAAGGGTTTTCCCAGTGAAGGGAAATTGCTTGTATAAAGTAAGATGCAAAGCAATTGATACTGGCAGCATTCAGTTTGCCTGTGTATCTTATGCATTTTGTTTTATTCTCCTGCATCACAAGTTTTTTTACAGTGTTAGAAGCTGTGTATTGGGTAAGTCCAAGTTAGGTTAGTAATGAACATGTCCTTAGAAATTCTACAACTTTTACTCTTGTAGGGAGTCAAATTAATTATCATCAAAGATTGTATATCTAAGCACTTCTAATTTAAAAAAAAAAAAGTTGCATAAGATAGATACCTTGAATTTGAAGTTGAAGTAACCTACATTTTTGTGAAAGGGACTTTCTGTTGCAGTATGAACTCTTTAGCAACAGTGCCCCTCCCAAAAAAAAAACCCCAACTCAAAACTAAGGAACTTTTCATATCAGCCAGTTCAGCAATCTGTGATATGGCTATTGGTTTTAAACCATTTTAGTTTTACATAAATTCCTCCATTTAGTTTATTCAACATTAGGAGGAAATAGCCAATGCAAAAAGATGTTTGTAGTAATCTATTGTCTGTTGTATATACCTTGCAGAGCCTCATTCTGCAAAATCATCAGTCAAATGAAACTAAAAGAAGGGTGCAAAGAATCCTCTATCGTTAGTCCCTGAAAAAGAATGCAAAGTGTTTTTAGCAAGTTCGTTTGCATAAAGACTCTGGATCCTCTGGACAGATAATTGGAAATTCAGATATACAGAACCAAAATCCATACTCAGGCTACAGGTACAAAATTCTGTTGGCTTACAAGTGCAATGAAGAGTTAAACTAAATATCGTAAAGTGAAGTCTGTTCTGTAGGCTTATATTCTGATTTTTTTTTTCCTTGCTGTGAATCTGCTGGTTTGCCTTCATTCATCATCAGCTCCTCCGTATCTGTCATGAGATATCTGTGTGTTGGGTATGATAGCTACTTTGGATCTACAACATCCAATGGAAAGACCATGCGATAGTTCAGGGCTCAGTATCTGCTAACATCTGTTTTCCCTATGAAGTCCTAGGATTTGTTTTCTGGCAATGCGACAGAAACAGAAGTCAGGAAGAAATCAAAGTCCCAGTAACCACAAGTTTTAGTTCTCAGTCTAGAGATCTTGCATAAAAAAAAAAAAAAACCTGACATTTTTGCACGGTCTTGGCTAAGTCACTGGGACTACCAGTGGTGGGCCTTGGATGCCTTCCTGCCTTTAAAAGACTGAAGCTGTAATAACAACTTCAACTTGAAAAGGAATGAAGAACAAAAAATTATATCTATTTTTATAGTAATTCAGTATTCTAGGACTGCCCTTTCTAGAAGCAATGCCTGAGACTGTGCACGTGTAAGCTTCTTTACTAAGCATTTTATAAGCAGGTATAACAGACTTAACAAGAAATTAATGACTAAATATAATTTTACAGCTACATGTATTTTTATAGTTTCCTGAAAGTTAAAGTTTGTACAGACTTGCTTTAATTACCTAATTATAAAATAATCCATAATGCCAAGCAGCTATCAGTTGACATTATCTGTGTATGTCAGCATCAGTTTGTTTTGCTGAGCTTTTGCTTAACTCATGGCTCCCTTTAATTATTATACTCTATGAATCTATCAAAGGTGAATAACAGAGCTTCTCCCACAATAGATACTCTGATATCTTCTGCGTGTTGTGGTGTTAAGGATCTAATCATAAGCAGCAGCCACTTCTGAAGAAAATCTGATCTAAAGAATTGGAAGCCAATCTGAGTGTTTCCTTGGCAGATGCAGCGTTGCCTGACTTTCCGTGGCACTGTTTGCCACGGCTGACTCATGCACACGTGAAAGTTGCTGTACCGCGTTGTTTTGTGAAACGAAGAATAAAGGATAGATAAAGCTTACTCCTTGGCCCAAGTGGCTAACACAAACCTGGAGTCCTGCGGATTGCTGAAGACAACTGTCAACTGGCTTTTCCATGTGTCCCTGCATACTTAACAAATCCTTTTTCCCTCAAGAGAGAACAGGAGGAAGCATCACTGTACGTACCACCATTTAGCTGGCAACAAACCTTTTCCAGGTCTTTCTCAGGGCTGCACAGCTGGTGCTGCTGAGGGTCTTCGCTAGCGCTCTCTTAGCTTTCAGCTCCTCCGCTCTTTTGCCTCAGGAACTTTCAGAAAGCAATAGACACATCAAGTGAAACTGTTACCTGTCTGCCTGTCTAAATAGGCTCAATGGAGCCTACAGAGTGATTCTGTTCACTCTAAAAGAGACTCTCAACAGCTTGGCCGCTAAATGGCTTTTCAGTCTACACCCAAGCTGAGCTTCCACTGCAGTCAGTGTAGTGACTAGCTCTCTGCTGACTCAAATGGACACGGACCTTGGATGTTGATGCTTGCGTCAGTTTCTTAGCATCAAACCAAGCTCCATCCTGCAGAATCAATTTGGTACTTCAGGCCTTCAAAGCATCCATATGGAACTGAGAGATACCATGCAAGATCTGTAAGTCACTCACACACTTTCTGACCAGCGGATGAAGACCAAGTGATACACCCTAAAACACCGGACAATGGGCAGCTGAGGTAAGCTCTAGCTCCCCGCACATGAAAGAGGTTTCTTTATAATTGCTAAAAAAAAGCATAAGCACCTCCTGGGTTAAGTTCATCTTGTTCTAAGCCAAATGTGTGAAATGGATGAGGTGAACGTAGACAGTCAAGGTGAGATGCAATCTGGCACTGACCTAAGTCTTGCGAATGCCTTCCTTTGGGTGGAAACGCAGGCCTGTGGTAAGGGTAGGGATTGCGAGTGTTTCATATTTGTCATTGTAAATTAAGACCAGCAGCTACACTCCCTAATTCTTACAAAACTTGACTGTTTCAGTCTTCCCAGAGCATGCAGTTATGTTATTTTTCCTTTAATTAAAGATGTTGCCTGCATGCTTTCTCTTTGTTCATTTTACTTAAGTTTATTGTTTGTTAAGAAGCCTGGCCCCCCTTCCAGAAAGCAGCTATGGTGCCTCTCCTGACAGCACAACTAGGAGAAACACACAGAATTTTTATTCTTCATTTCCGTCTTAGTGGCAGCAGTCAGAAATAAATAATGTCCAGCTAAAACTTAGAAAGAATGACAATCACGGTAAGGTTTTAGGGAGAGAAAAAACAAACCATGTTAAAATGTCTGCAAAGTCTGTCCAAGATTTAAACATCATTCTGCAGACAGCACTTACCTGGGGCTGTCACAACGGCTATTTATTTATCAGAGGAACATTTTTTATTAATAGGAGCGTGCGTATTAAAGTAAGATAATTAAGTACAGAGAGGTGAAACTATTGAAGAACAGCCCAGCACAAAACAAAAGTTCAAAATCCTGCTGGGCACCGTACGAGTAAGGCCTGCTAGACTGGCTGAGACCGAAGATGTGGATCTTCCCTAGCGTCACGCTCGGCAACAGCCACCAAACGCAGTTCCACGCGTACGAGCGACGTGGTATACGTACTTCCAAACGCAGTTCCACACGTACTTCCCTGAGAGCAATAGCGGCTCAGGGACTGCGGAGTACGAGGTAACACTGAATAGAGGGCCGCGGCAGCGTGGTTCAACAACATAGGAGCTTGAAAATCAATATGGCACGTGGTGGAAAAGTAGACTAAAGATAAATGGACTTTTTTTGTAATCTCACCAAGGTCATTTATTAAAAAAAAAAAAGTGAAGGACAAAGAATTGGGTCTTCCTGCTATTTCATTTTGACACATATAACTGGTCCATGCAGATTCCTGCAAATCAAATCTAATGCCTCTACTTCATTTCTTAACAAGGATCTGAAACAAATGGGTTCCGAAAGGGAATAGAGTGGGAATTCAGGAAGACACTTATCTCTGAAAAGAAGTAATTGTTCAATAAAAATTCACTCTTAAAAGTGACTTAAAAAGAAGGCTCTGTAACATTGTTTGACACATTCTAATTTAACCGCAAACACCGTCTGTTTTTCTTCTCCTCTCTCATTTTCCGAAGTACTATTCAATATACCAATTTAATAAAAATTAAATTTGAGAATTCTTTGTGCCAATCTAAAGAACACAGATTAAAATCAATGCAACAGTTATCTGGATGACTGATTATTTTACACAAACGTAAATGACAGGAAAGCTGTTATTAATGGAAGAAGTTACACAACTGAAGGTGTTTGATACTTCCATTCAAGACATGTCACAAAGAAAGAGAATACCAGCAAGAAGTACACAAAACCAGTGACTATCGAAGAAAAAAAGAACACAGCATCCATCTTTGAAAAAAAATCAATATAATCTCTTTACCATAATTTCTAAATTCATTTTAATGGAGTTGAAGTCTGGATGCTCAAAGTGAGGTCTACCAGACAGCCTACTTAGAATGCATTTGGAGAGTAAAGGTTTTCACTGCATCCTTTGACTGATTCCTATAACTATCTTTTCAACTAGATTTTTTTTTAATATTGTATTGTATTAAAGCCCTTGCAAACTCTTAACACTGTCAAGCAATCCCCAAAACTGTGGATGAGTTAAGGTAGTAAATATTTCAATAGCAGCTCCACATTTGAGTCTGTGCACAGAATTTCTTTTGAATTGGCCAATATTTTGGCATACTCAAGTGATTACTATCACTGGATTGGGCTCCCAGATATTCACATAAATTAAGACCTGGGTTTTTGAAGACATTTAAGATAAAACCTCTACTCAAGTTCTTTGATGAATCAGGCCCCATAAACAAGTCAAACTTCAGGAACCATTTGATTAAGCTTCTTCAAATCAAAGAACTAGCATTTTAAGTTGAAATGAATGATTCAGAATTAAATATTTGCTTTGAACTGTTTGCTTTGGATTTGCCAATTGTCAAGAGTAACCCATAAGAGTAGTAAGTCTGTATGAGATTGTACGCGACTAGACAAAATAGAAGTGGCATATGATGAAGGGATGAATGTCCAAGGCATATCTAATGAATATAATTTGGACGGAGTTGTTGCAAAATTTCATGGGAATATTAAAAAACACTTGGGTTTAAGTGTTATTATTCCATTATGAGCTGAAACAGCTCAAGATCAAGGTTGTTGTTTTCAGAATGTCTCTGTGCACACTGCTCCTGGCTGTCGCTGCTCTACAGTGACAGCCGCCTTTCACTGGTTTATGTGGGAATCACAGATTAAGTTCTATAGGTTCAAAAAGATGATGACAGCTAATGCTTTTCCATGCAGGAATAAAAACTCACCTCTGTCACATCTGGTGGTGCATACTAAGCTAAGCCACCAAGGCTTAACTGGGCATACTGGAGCAGGCTGGGGTGGAGGTGCTATGACAGAGGTTCTAGGTTCCTAAAAAAAACAAACAAACAAACAAAAAAAAAACCCCAAAAACCCCTGTCCACTTTTCCCTGAACTGAAAACTTAGCAGCAGCAGGACCTTCACCAACCGTGCCACACTTCCACAATTAATTCAACATCTGTTTGCCACTTTCAGTCAACCCTAACAGAGGGGCCACATCAGCTGGGGGGGACTGGGGAGGCCAAAAAAAAAAAAAGACAAAAAAAAAAGACACCTCATCAGTACCTGACTTCCTGACTCAAGCACTTTGTGACATACCACAAATGGCTATTAAAATAAACAAACAAACAAAAAAAGCAAACAACAACAACAAAAAGACAGCTGTAGGGGAGGTTATCTTTAAAATTACACCCATTGGTACTGTGCAAGTAGGAACCAACACAGACTTTGTCCGTTTTGAATCCTGCGCCCCAAAGTTGTCCCTTTCCCACTCAACCCTTTCTCCTCGCACCCAAATTCACTCCTCTGGCCTGGAGAGAGACACCAGCTTCCCTCCTGCAGCTGTAGGTGTTCTGCCCTTTGTGAGGTCGCTGTGATTGCCATCCACTTTGCAGTGTGATCTCTGGAAGGTGCCTGATTTGTTACCACACCTTTAAAATACATTTATAAAACCTGGTTGATGAAGTTTCCCACCTTGCATGAACAAAGTCTGATTAGTGATTTTTGTGAACAGTAGAGTAATTAAAAGGCTGGTTTCCAAGCTAACCCTTGTTATGAGCACACCTAATTGCATTTTAAGCAATTAGGCACAAGAAAAAAAAATGAAGTACAGCTTAGTTTCTCACATTACCACTCATCTTAATTTTCCATGTCCTTCATAAACATTAATGAATGCCTGTCAAAATGTAACTTTTACAAATGTGAAGATTTATTCAGACTGAAGAAAGATTACAGTCGATATTGTGAGCACTTAACATGACAGAAAGATGAACAATAGAAGGTTTCTGAGCAGGTTTTGCAGTATATTAACGCACTCCCTTGTGTTAGGGGATGATTTATCAAAATACCTTCAGTAGCTTGTTATCCCTTCTGGGACACAACCCTGTAATTCCCAGAATAGGAAGGAAAATGGCTTGGCTTGAGAAATAGTTTTTCCAAGGGAAAGGATATAAAAGCCAATGGTTACTTGGCTTTTCTTCAAGAGATTTAAAAGAAAAAAAAAAAAAAAAAAATTGGATTCTAGCCAGGTTCAATCAAATGTAGGGGCCTAAAAAGCTGCTGAGTTTGGTCAGCTTTAGCTCTGCGCCTTTGATTTATTTGCAATTGTTTCTGTCCTGTCTACCTTCCTCAAACTGGTCTGTGATAAACAGCAAAGCAGGCACTCAGGTCACACCAGACAGCTCCTCACGTGCGCACGACGCACCCGGATACCACCGGCAGAAGGAAAAACCAAAGGTGTGCTCTCCACCAGAATTACGACAGCAGTGCATAAGGAAGTATCAAGATTTGGTCCCGTGTTCAGTCAGCCCAATTTCAAGAAATACTTAACATCCAGCACCGGAGAACGGCTAAGTATTTCCATGGAGGTGCTGTTGCCTAGAGAGCCTTCTTCAGCAAGATGCTCAGCAGAGCATTCATAAGCAGACGCAATGTTATACCTCATGCTTTTTTAGAGGAATAGCAGGAGTCCCTATGAGAGCAGAAGCATCATAACACCCCACGAATAGGAATGCACCTGGAAAGATCTAGGACAGTGATTGTCGATTTTTCCCCTCCACCATATTAGAAAAAGGTCACAATAATCACATCCAGAACTTACAGGTAACTAATCCTGCTACCAGCATTATCACTACTTCCAGTAATGATACTATGCTGCACCAGAAGAAAAGTTATGAGAAGAAATTTAAGGATTTAAAAATTTAAATAATTCTTGATGGTTTCAGCTTTGTTAAAAAAAAAAAAAAAAAAAAAAAAAAAAGCAAGCATTTTAATTCCCATATAACTGTAGTTCAAACTTATCTCAGCTTCAATCAGAAAAAACAATGTCTTAACATCATGTTACTGTTCTACTGATGTAAAGGACAACAGTAAAGCTTGTCTCTTTAAATACATACCAACTTTGATCAGATGGAGCACCATTAAGATTCTGTCCATCAAAGCATAGTTCAAAGTTATCCACACAACTAGCATAATTTAGTTACCTGATATAAAATAGGAAAAAATATACTCATTTTAAAATTAAACAAAGCTGAAAAATATGGTGACCCTCAATTGTTTTTTATACAGTACTGTCACACTGGCCTAGCTATGTGTTATGATAAATGCTCTGCATATTTACTCATTGTGACATAATAGTGTATCAAATGTATTGTTCCAATGATTGCCTGAATTCATTTGCCTTAGGCTAAGCAACACAGAGGACTTCAAAATGAAGGTCTAATGCCCTCCCCTCCCTATACAAGAGGCCTGAAATCATTGGTACAATATTGCAACCTTCGCAAAAAAAAAAAAAAAAAAAAAAAAAAAAAAAAAAAAAAAAAAAAAAAAAAAAAAAAAAAAAA
>WHYT01017804.1:327118-356575 GCA_009806455.1 Tetrax tetrax
TACAAAAAAAAAAAAAAAAAAAAAAAAAATCCACATGGCTACAAAAATTCAAGTTTCAATGCCTCCTGGAAATTTTGAAATGAAGAGTGTAGGGAGCTTATCATTCTGAAAAGTAGACAACTCAAAGAGCATTATTTTGCTTTGTACTTTTTCTTTAAAAAAAAAATTCCAGCAAATTAAGTCAACAAGTTAAATGTAATTGGTTTACATTAAACACTAGCAACAACCCATTAAGTACAAAAGAATAAAAAATAGTTTGTGTTCATTTTAATGACGAACGATGGGCACAATAGCCTAGTGTCCAATTCACATCACATAAACTAGCCAAAAACCGGACAAGTAGGAAATTACCAACCAAAAAGCTGTTTAATATGACACTTTCTCCATTCCTTGTATTTTTATTCTGTGGGACTGAGGTATACACCAGGGAAGTCAAAGAGCTTGAGAGAAGGGAGGCCTTAGAGGAGGGAGGAAACATTATTACATCAGATACCTTTTAGCACAACTATTTCTTTTGACTAAGTGGCAGAAGAGTTACCCATGCTCTGATCAGTCCATTATTTTCATATTGGTCATTTCTTCTGCAAGATCATTTTGGAACTGATGAATCAACAACAATCTTGAAAATTCAAAAGTGTGAAGAAACAGACACTAAATTAATGCCATTAACTTCTCCAGTGCTTATCATCTATACCACTTGCCAGCCAAAAGCCAAAAGTTTTAAAATCAAATTTCAATATGGTGTTGGCATTATCTGTGACGCATATTTCCATGATTGGCTTTCATCTGTCAGAGTATGGGAGAGGTAAGGTTTGTATGGCAAAGACATGCTTGTGGAAACAAGAGCCACTACCCAAATTAACTTCACTGGTTCACTGACAAAGTACGCGTAGATTTGGGAAAGCTGTCTTTGTATTTCCATACCAAGTTGCAATTTTCTTCATTCATGTTAACAGATACATGAATGTGTAACATACGTACAGTTACTAATATGTATAGGACCCGAGAAGCTATATCCTATAAATAATAAAAAATACATTTTTCTTTTGATAACTGACTGTAGATGTGAGGACTCTGTATAATTCAACCAAATGGTTGTATGCTGTACAGTCCTGTGCAAATATCATAAAAAAATTAATAATCCTTTTTTGCTATAAGGCTTTGACCCTACATTTTTCACAGCAACATAACTACCATCCAGCCTGTACCATATTTCGCAAGCCTTCAGTCCAAAAATTCAAATAGTCAATCCATATAGTGTCCATTTGCGGCACCCTGAAGTCATATGCTGTCAGTCATCTAAAGGCATACAAACTTCCCCGGATTCATCCCATCGAGACTGGTCATTCTGTTCTTCTACATCATCACCAAGCTCTTCATCACCTTCTCCCACTTCATTTTCCTCGTATTCTTCATCCCTAGGGAAATCTGTGTCCTGAACCTGGTCTGCTCCCTCCTGCCCTCCAGGTTGAGATTTATCTGCACAGTCTACACAAACTCCGTAACGTCGTGATCCATGTCTTATTCCAACACTGGCTGCTAGCATGAAAATCTTCTTACATACCATACATTTATACTTCTTATCCTTTTTATGCACCTATGGAAGAGAAACATTAACAGTTGAAAATATGTATAGCAGGTTGCATTTGCATGTAGTACTAGAAAATAATAATAAACTAATAAAAAAAATTAATTTCTCGAACTCCTCCAAAAGATATCTCAACACTGTTCAGAGAAGGAGAAGTACTGCTAGAGATCCCTTTTGACAACGTGAGCTGTTAACCACAACAGAAGTACCTGCTTACTGTTCAGCAGGTAGCTGAAGAGCTGCCTGTTCCGTAAGCAGGTGACTGTTCATTTTATGACTGCTCACTGTACAGAACAAGACTCTGAAAGGCAGTGAGAACAGTATAAGCACTTCTGTTGCACACAGGATCACAGCTCATTTAGAAAACTGCCTTTACAATTTTAAGCCCTAGAAATATTAAGAACAAGCAGGAGTTATTAAATTATGTGTGAATTCAAAGAACAAGATCCTTCTTCCACAACCAAATCCAACATCATTTTTCCAGGTCCCTTTGGTGAATTTTTTTTCCTGTATGTAGAGCGAGCTTCTGTGCAAAATTAGAAGGCTGCTGTTGACAAACTTGACTGAACATAAATTTTGAATTTGGAGTATGTTACTTGTACAAGTAACGGAATTCAGCAGCCATGTAATACTTATCATCTTGGAAAAAAATAAGTTGAAGACTTCTTTCTTCTGTCTGGTGTCTCCAGCACAGTTTACAACTATGTGCTTAAATACCTCATTTAAGGTCACATTGAAAAAGTTGCCATTTTTGATAAAACAGAAGTTACTACCCAAATGAGGATAAGAAAACCAAGGTCAAGAAACAAGTAGTTACTTTAGTTCCTCTGTATTATCTGTACAGCTGATACTACACATATTTTCTTCAGCCTCTAAACTTGTTATGATAATGGTTCACACAAAGAAGGTTTGAAGTGTTTGTTGAATGGAGAAGGGAAAAAAAAAATAAATTAAAAAGTGTTCTGACTCCATCAGTGAGAGCACACTTCAGTTAAAGCACAAGGCTGGGCTGAGCTCACTCTATAGCTATTTTCACCCTGTCTGACTTAATGTCCTTGTCTGGAGGGGAAAAAAACCCCAAAACACAGTATCACCACCAATAAGGTGATAAGGACCTGACCTCCTCTGCTCAGCCACAGAGCTGCCTCGTAGCATCACCACCTCCATCACTGCAGTCACCTACACAGACTACAGAACAAAATGTCCTTCAGACTCAGTAGCACCACAGGTACTCCCATCCCTTCAGGCATCTAAGCCTTCACCAGGTGGTATAGCAGGAGGAATAAAGGCAGCAGTAGCAGGGTGGAAAGATGTGTATCTAGGTCAACTCCAGTGGAACAATAAGAAAGATTCTGGTTCTAAAATTTACGTAGGAGCTATTAACATATGCCCTTCCCACCTGTAGAGCAGTTTAAGGAATACTTGAAATTACTACAGTGGTCTTATGAATATCTTCTAGAATTATATGCTGATATGACTCCGGTTATTATTTACTTTTAACAATATTACTGGCTAACAGAAAGCCCACTTCATGATAGCACAAGCTAGAAAGGAATGCTATGAAGACTTACACGAGAAGCTCTTTTCTGCATCCCCACTAAAACTTGGAAGCTCACAACCACTTTTTCTACTCTCTGAGGAAGAAAAAGCCAACTGTGAGGAGGCTACGGAGACACTTAGGGAACACTGTCATGAGGAAGCAAGGTGGTCCATTGAGTCTCAAGGACTGAGGAAAGCTACCAAAATGGAAGAATGCCATTTACTCTATCCCATGTACCAACCTATTTTGAGTGTCTGCAAAACATGTTGCAAAATCAGTTTTTTTACAGCTTGGAGAAGTGTTACTACCTTCTCACCACCAATATGATCTTACTTTTATTATTTCCCTAAAAAGCACCTTGGACTTTATATGGCAAATATAATCAAGTCTCAATTTACTTACAGACTAGATACAAATTACCTGCAAAATACCCAAGACAGATAATACTTTCTCTGGGTCCTCAGATAAGCAGAACACAAATCAAATCCTGAGTTACACAACATGCACAGGACAGGGGAAGCTCAACTGTCGATTATGGTACTGGTAGACTACAAGTCATAAGGACGTTTACTTTCTGCATCTCAGATATTCTTCTTTCTTTCCTAAATCTTAAAGCAGATACTAGACTATACTTTGTTCAGTTTTGAAATAAGTATTTCGGAACTATCCCAAGATATTGTGCAATTGCTGATTAACAGGGTGTCCTCACAGAAAATGGTGATGCAGCATTATAGAACATGTGCTATTCTACTGCCGTAACACCATGTCAGAATTCCCTTTCATTATCTACAGAATATTTACATATACTGCATCTCTCTATCATGTCACTTTCAAAATAATCCTGAAATTATGTCTATCTGAAATTCCAGCAACTGTCTAAGTTGACACTGTATTTTCCAGTAGAAATGTAAGAGGTACAGTTATCAGAAAAAGATGGGGCTCTGAGTAACCTGATCCTGTTGAACACATCCCTGCTCCTTGCAGGGGTGCTGAACTAGATGACCTTCAGGGGTCCCTTCCAACCCAAACTATTCTATGATTCAATGATTATCTTCATCCAGTTTAGATTAAGAAAAACCAATTTACATTACAGTAAATCAGAGAACAGTGTTTCTCCCAACTACCAAAACATCAGGAAAAACCCATAAAACCCCACTCTTACACGTGCATACATACACACACACACTTGAGGTTACCTACCAAGGAATGTCTCTTTACATGTTCTCTTCGAGTAAACAGCTTCCCACAGATGTCACAACTGAAAGATCTCACGCCTGTGTGAATGAGCAAGTGTCTCTTTAGTGTTCTTCTGTATTTGGCTACATAATTACAGTGTGGACACTTCAACTTGTTCATGATTAAAGCAGAGGAATCGCCTACAAGAAAATAAGCCATCAGGAGAAATGATGAAACACAAAAACCCTATTTCAATATGTTCTGCCCGGTGCACAAAAATAAACAGGTGCCAAAACAATAAAGCACCCACATGACTTTTCATCAGCCAAATCAGGATAATGCCTGCCTGCAGAAACCACAAATACTGGTAGGTTCTGCACGTACGCTCTTGCTAGGAAAATACCTACTTGTAACCAAGGAATTTTTACTACAGAAGTACAGATGAATTATTTGAAAAGTCTAATTTCATGAGTCAGAGTAAGTTAGCTGCAAGTTAGCAGTTTTTCATTTTCTAGAGAAAATAGAAACTCTTTATTCTGGGTTAGAAACCTTCTAGCTCTGCAGCATTCAGAGTTACAAGCTTCTCTCTTCATATTCTATTTAGAATTACATGCAGGAACTGCCTTCCAAGATCTGACTCTACAAGTAAATAAAAGAAAGTTTAACTAAGTAAGAATGAATACTGACAAAAGGAGTAGGCCAGTAAGAGGTAGGTACTTGAGTAATTCTCAAGTAGTGAAAAAGGGAAGTTATTGGTTCAGATCTTAGCAATTATCCACCCAAGTCTATTTTGGTCTAACAGTAGGAAAAAAATAAAGACAGCAGAAAAAAAAAACTTCTGGCACTAGCAATATCCTCCTTCTTCCTTATGATGGAAGAGAGCTATTTACATATCCTTGGACCAAGGACAACAGAGCTTGCTCAAAGGATACAGGCAACAAGAGGTTTACTACAGCTGTCTATTACTGTGTGGAACAGAAAAGCACAGGATGCTGTGACAGCTATGAAGAAGGTCACACAGGAATACAAGGGTTATTTTAAGAATACAATACTGACTCAACTTACTACAGGTGAAATAATTAATCATAAACATCTAGAAGCATCTGAAAAATATTGTCTAAGACTACATTATTATATGCATAACAGTGTCTGATGTTCATGCTGGCAGCAAGAAAACAAAAGTAGTTGTGTGTTGGGTGCCTGGACCTGCGTGCCTATATCTAAGATGCCTCCTCCCACCTTCAAAGTCCATCATAACATAGAAGTTAAATTTTGCTAATATTCAAGAGTTTGCCTTGGTGTATAAGAGCACTCATGTAAACTGCATGTCAACATAATGTCACGTACTGGCTTGCATGAAGAAAAATAAGTTCAAAAAGGGTTTTAAATTGCAGTCTTATACACATCAACAGGGGTATGACAGACAGGCAGACATCAGGGCTGTAAGATATATGGGAATTTAATGGTTTAAGAACAGGCAGACCTCCTGAGACTCAAGTTCTAATCCCTTGCCTGCTAGTGAATTTCACCTTCTGATGACCCAATTTCTTCTGCTGTAAAAACCAAAATATTTGAAGTAAACCAAAAGCCACATGCCAGTAATAGCTCAAAGTTACAGAAGAGAGGTAGGCATTACTACTACCCAGTTCTTAAGGTCCTCTTTTTACTGAAGAATTCATGTATTTTAAAGATCTAGCAATAATTATTTTAGATATGGTGGGGGGGGTTTTGTATGTTTTTAGACAGAAAAATAATTGTAAGTAATTGCTTGCCTGAACAATTAAGAAAGGCATGCAAGCTGTGAAAGGGAAGGTTACAGAACACAAGTTTGACCGAAGAAGACTTTAGTTATGGTTGCATTGAATTCAAAACCTTTACTGCAGTGAGACGGATGCTCTAAGATGTACTTTTAAAATTATATTTAACTTCATATCTTCATCATCCAAGTGCTCAATTTCAAAGCCCATTTATCTGTAGTTAGCTTACTAAGTGGGAGGAAAAGTTATCAGATCATTAAAGACCTTGGGGGTCTTCATCTTCAGGCACAACACAAGAGCTGATATAAATCATGTTCTTTTCCATACATTTGAACTTCTTCTCCCTCCAAGGAAATATTCCTATTTCTATTATCCAGAAAGGCAAATTATATGGAAGAAGATTATGTAAACACTTAATCTTATAAATCTCTAAACAAATTAATCAATTACCAGCAGTAGTGATACAGAACATTAATTCCTAGCAGAGGCAAAAAACAACCTCCTCTCCATCAGATATACTTGCCGTTTTCCCAAGCTTCTTTTGGCCAAGATTCTGGCAGCAGTCCGTACTTGAAGTCACTTGAAGCACCCGGCAGCAGTCCGTACTTGAAGTCACTTGAAGCACCTGGCAGCAGTCCGTACTTGAAGTCACTTGAAGCACCCGGCAGCAGTCCGTACTTGAAGTCACTTGAAGTACCTATTACAGACACAGTCTTACTTTAGCTTCCTGGGTTCTAATCAATCAGTCACGTTGTTTACCAAAATACAGATCCTTTTTAAACTGAGACAAAAGTTTCAAACCTTAAAATAGTAATTATAATTTTTTTCACATTAATCTTCAATACCGAAATGAAGAAATAACTGCATTCCTAACTTCAATGAAATTAGACCTCTGAAGTACTCTCCATGGCACCATTTCTTCTCCTCATTCTGAGAAAACTTCAAATCCTTTTACATACTACAGGAACTTTTATGGTAGGGATATTTATTCCCTCACTATCATCATGACAGGGCTAAAAAGTTTTCCACTGGTTTCTCTTTACAACTGCTTTGTGCAGTGACTTCATCTGGTCTACCACAGGCAGTCTAGTTGGTACAAAATTAAACACTTTCTACTGGAGGTGTTATTTTCTTTATTGCCTTAAAATATCTCAGTGATATATAAAGTACTTTAAATACCTTTATTTATATAAAGTATCCTACAGCTATGTCTAAATCCTTTGTTGAATAATCATCTCCATTACTCTATAACCACATCAATTTAAGAGACCATAATTACTTGGAATACACCAGCTTAAAAGACTAGTTTGCTTATTTACATTTGGTCTTAAGACAAGTTCTTCACGCAGTTTGCGTGATCTTTAACTTTTTTCCCCTTCTTTAAAAGAAAAAAAATCATTTATAAGTGAATAGTGCCTTAAAAAAAAAAATCCTTGCTTTTTAATTCTATGCTTTCGTAACAAGTAAGAATTGCACAAGTGAATACGGAATCACTATTACACAGCACAGAAAAGAGAACTATGAAGAGTACACAAGAAAGCTGCACTAGGCATTTGACAAAATCATATTTGCGGGGCAAAGACTCTTCTGGCAAGAATGCAAATCCATCTTTTCCCAATCCCCAAGACAGGAGCTTGTTGGAAAACATGAACTTGTAAATCCATTACTTTCCCCACAGGCACACAGTTGTTAAGTAAACAAACGGCAGTGGAAACTGGCAGATTTCCTTTTATTTGTCTGGATGGTGCTCAGGCCCTTACACTGGATTCCCAATGTCATGGTTGTAAAAAGTCTTGAGAAGGGCTTCATAGCAAATAGATACATTTTTACTTTCAAGGCTGAGACTGTGCATTTTAACAGTTCAAAGACTTTTTCCTTTGTCCCTATGCTGCTCATTCTAAGCATTTTTCTGGGAAAAGAAATTCTCTTCGTATAAGCCAGAATTTCATGCTAGTGGTAAACTGCATACTGAAACACTTGCAACTTGCGGTTTTACTGGAAAAAAAGTACAGATTACAAATCCTCACAGCATTAGATATACACAGTAGTTTAATTTACTCTGCTCAGGCAGTGTTAACAGTTGTCAGCAGTGGTTTCATCTGCAACGTAAGACAAGAGTTCAGAAGGAAATAAATTAACAACTATGAAGCTTAATTCTATCTTATCCGCTAGACAACAGCAAGTGATAAGCAAAGCTCGCTCACGACTGCCAAACTACATATGACATCGGAGCTCTTAAAAAGCAGAGCTTGAGTGGACGAAGAAAGAGAAATCCTAGTATTTTAGTTCATCCACCTAGCTATTTTGGTATAGAAAGAAAGAAGGGAGAGAGGAAAGGAACTAACCTCCCTTTCCTTTAGGAAATAAAGTAGAGAGAATTTTTTTTTTTTCCAATTTTTAAATTACTGACTCTAACAGCTGTTATGTCCAAAGGAGGCAAGAACTCCTTACGCTAATTTGGAACTATGGACTCCAGCAATGGCATCTCACAACAGCTCAAGGAATAGAACACAGATACCCTATAGACATGCCAGCTACACATTCCTTTGAGGTGAGCAGTAACATTTCCTTCTGTAATACACAAGAAAGGATTAGTGAGGAAGCAGTGTTGTACAGTTCTGGGCAAGGGCAAAGATGACTTGATCTCAAGGCTAAAAGCCTCCAAATTAAAGCAGGCTTCAGGATCTAGCAGAGAAAAAAACCCCAACTTTTATAATCTATTTAAAATATTAGAATTATTTCTTTTGTAGGTTTTTTCCCCCCCTCTAACAGAACTATCCTGTCTCTGACCAGTGAAAGATCAGTGATCAAAATATTTTAATAATTTTTTCCCCCCTTATTGGAGGAATATCTGTAAGATCAACAGACCAAGCTTTTACTGCTCATAGATGTAAAATATACGCTGCGTATAGGCAATATTGCAGTTTCCATCAAAATAAGGATAGAGCACAGACTGACCATAAAAGCTGTATCAAGCTGAGCACATTCATAACACTGTCACTTTGATAGTTCTTCGAGATCTAAGAGAACACAAGTCGAACTTCATTAGGAACATTTATGCTCACAGCTGGTACTGAAGCTTGAGGGAAGTCAGGAGCTCAAATCCCTGCACTGGTCCAGATCTTAGTGTAAGACTTGGCATAGAGCCAAACAGACTTCAGAGCTGCAGTCTGCTGTAGATAACAGCTACTAAATCTTTCTACCTACAATTTGAAGAAAAGACCTGCTGTAACATGAAAGAATACCGGCACAGATACCACAAGAGATAAGAGGTTGCTACAGACACTTCAGTGTCTGTACAGTACAGGACTAAGTAGATCATAATTAAACCTAATGCTTATTCTTAGAATAATTCTTTGACCTAGAAAATCTGCTTTCTAGATTAAGCACACATATAATGTGTTCAAAATAAAACAAAAATAAAAAATGGCATTTTCAATGCCTAATGGCTCATCCATACAGGAAAGGCAAGAACTGCACACAGACTGGGAGCTGGAAGTGCAATACCTTCCCCCTACGAGTTTCTCTAGGTGGACACCAGCCTAGTCAGATAAGCTTCTGACTGTAGCTAAGCCAAGTATAAAATGTTACAAATCTCTGTGGCGCATAACATCTTCTCCCATTCCTCCTCCCTCCCAGGCTACTACCCCCTGAAACCTGCTTGCAAAACTGCAGATATAGTCATCATCTAACCTATTCCTGGCAATTTATAATCCAGATGATTTTATAAGAGACTGACAACAACCGCATATGCAGTTGTACTAGTAGACTGGGGGTGGGGTGCAAAGGGGGAAAATCTCTTTAAACCCCCCCCCCCCCAAAAAAAAAAAGAAGAGGGTATTAAAAGCAATAATGTTCTATATCTCCAGACCATGTCATCTGACCACAACTTTCCTCTGATCTAAGGATACCTTTTCACAGATAAGTTGATTCCTAAAAGAGGTGTAAGTTAATAATTCCAATGTCAATTAGCCTCCAACATCTACTAATTCTTCTATCCTGCAAGAAGAGGTTTCTATCAGTAACCTGATCTTTAAAAAACCCAAACAAACCCAAAATAATAAAATGGAATATAAATAAGCTGATTAACTGTCAGCACTAAAATTCTCAAGATGTCAATCTGAGAATAGACACAGACAGCGTGAAATACAATGAAGTGGTTGTGTAGGCTTTCACAGAACTAACAAAAACTTTATGGAAGGATTTTACGTTCCACTGTGCGTGTTCTCAGGAATGAGGATAACCAGAGGTCAGACACACTGATTTTCAGTTTTTATGCCAAGAGGTAGAGGAGCATCACAAGAAAGGGAGAACACATCCGACTAAAAACACCCTTAGTTTGACAAGTTTTGATCTTTTTCTGTAACCAGAAATGCACTGGGTTTTTGGAAAGAAAATGAGACTTTACTGAGTAGGGGACAATCAAAGAGATTAACGAGATGATCGACGATAGAAGCCATTGAACAGGTCATTACAGAATGGGATAGGGACTTAGAGTGCACTCAGGGAGAAAATACAAAACTTCACTTCTGTTTTCTTTACCCATATTACCACTACAAGTAGTGCCAAAAGAAGATAAAAATGAATACTACTACTTTTCCATCAGATTTTCCGACACTGTTCATTCAGATCAATTAAACAAGACAGAAAGTAGACAGGATAAGCGATTAGGCCATAGCTTTCAAGGATTGTAAAGAGAGCAGTGGTAATCTACTGATACAATCTGGATTGCTATTGGAGAGCTGGATTTGTTGCTTATGTTAGGTAACAGGACAGAAAAAAAAAAAAACCAAAAAACCAGCACTCCCAAGACTGCCATAGTGGGAAAGCAGGGGAAGGAAAAGCTATTGTAGTCCATTTGTTCCCAGAGTATTACTCATCTTTAACCTTGCTCCTGAAAAGGGGTCAAACAATATTACTTCTCAACTGTCTCTTGCAACAGAAGACTCAGACAAACTTAAGACATTTTACCAGTGCAATCTCACTCATACTCTATGTACTGCTCCCAATTGCTCTTAATTTTTACTGTTTCTCATTCACGAAAAAAAAAAAACGATTAATGGTCTTGACTAAGGAGGCAGACCTATTACCAACTAACCCTGCCAGGCGGCCATCAACTGATATCAAATATATCACCCACTTGCTTTTTCAACTTGCTTATCATAGTCCCTGAAAAACTCCTCCCTGAGAAACAAGTGCCATTCACATTAGAAAAATATTTTGCTGATTTCTTCCCACAAAGGCTACATCAGTGAAATGCAAGATAGTAAGAGCTTTCCTCATCCAGATCATGTATTTGTTGGGGAGTTCCTGTTCTCAGGGACTATCATAGACTCAAACAAAAACATAGGTCTGAAGGTCACCTAGTTCAAACTCCCGCTCACAGACAGGCTAACTTCAAAGCTGGACTCTACATTGCCTTGAACCTTGCCAAGTTTTAAATATCTTCAAGAATGGGAGATTCCATAAACCTTCTAAGCAATCTGTTCCAACACCACTCTCATGGTCAACAGTTTTCTTCAAACAGAACTGGAAATTCCACAGCTGCAACTTATGACAACCAACTCTTGCCC
Source organism: Tetrax tetrax (assembly GCA_009806455.1). NCBI lineage: Eukaryota > Metazoa > Chordata > Aves > Otidiformes > Otididae > Tetrax > Tetrax tetrax. Next base: position 338,753 of record WHYT01017804.1, read on the forward strand.
TTTCATTACGCATCTCTGAAAAGCATCTGGGTTCATTTTCTCTATAATCCCCTTACGATGATAAAAGCCCGCAGGTAGATCCCTCAGCCTTCTCCATACTAAATAAATTCAGTTCCTCAGTCTCTCCCTGAACAACATGATCTCCATCTCCCTAATCACCTTAGTGCCCCTTCACTGGACTCCCTCCAGCTTGCCAGCATCTTTCTTGTACTGGGCTATACTAAACTGGGCACAGAATTTAAAATATGGTCTTGCTTGCCAGTCCCAAGTACGGGGTATTATTATCACTTCCCTTACCCTACCGGCTATGTTCTTGCTAATATCACCACTATAAGGCTAGCTTTCATTGCTCCTAGGATGCACTACCAACTTGTGTTCAGCTTGCTGTCCACAAGGACCTCCTGGTTCCTTTTGGCAGTTATTACACAGCCGCTTCGCACTCGGGTTGTATTGACGCACAGAGTTGTTACTTCCAGGTGCAGGACTTGACATTTGTCTTTGCACAGCATCCTGGAGATTCCTGTTGGCCAGTTCCGAAGGACTGGTGAGGTCCATGTGAACAACAGCCCAGCCTTGCCCTCTAGCACACCAACCGTACCCACCAATTTGATGTAATCTGCAAACTTGCTGGGAGTGTCTTCTGACCATTCAGTGATACTGATCACCGATGAAGATGTTAAACAGTATGAGAGTCAATAAGCTATTTTCAGGAAAATAGCCCTTCTTGACTTCACTGTCAAGAAAATACCTTCATCCATAAACTTCTGGACTATGTTGCAAGCTCAAGGGTCAGATCATGAACATTGAAAATAAGTCAATTTAAGGATGTACCTCAAGAGCTTTCTCAAGGACAGTACTCAAGATAATTCAAAGACTTTCTAATATAAACATTTTAAATCTCCTTTTCATCAAGTATACATTTAAAGTGTTAATGTAAGTAGGACCTTCAAAGACATATACACCTGAAAGGCTGCATGAAACTCCTAGAGACTGACTGGCATTTAGGATTAAGATCCTTCAACACAATAAAAACCAGCAACCACTCTAGATACTCTGGTAACCAAATTAAATGTCTTGGCATTATGTTCTGTTCCTATCTGCTTGCTAAGTCTTTGAAAAAGTAACTGTGGAACAAATCCAAGGAAATAAGTTTGACTTGTCCTAAAGCTGCCAGTTTCTCCCTAAAGGGGGGGCGGGAGGGAAGATTAAAATTAAGATTATTCCCACCTTAGCTCTAACATAAGGGTTGTCTACACAGTAAAGCCATAAGTTTCTCTCTGCATCAGCATTAGAGTTTCTCTCTGCATCAGCATTAGAGAACTGCTATATCTATCATTTTATCAGCTACATGTTGCAGCTTGTAAACATCTTTTCTTAAAGGATGAATGAAATGTCAGCTTGAGGGACAGGAAATGGAAGTATCACTGTGCATCATGATCAAAGACTACTGATGTCATTGTAGTTGAGACAAATACACCAAGAGCTGATAGGAGTCTTAATTTGTATTTGTTCTTATGTAAAGACACAAGCACAGATACCATTGCTGTTTAGAGACTGTTTTGGTCTGAACAACTTTTTATGCTAAAACAGTTGAAAGGAAATGCTAAGGAGATCTTAGATCACAGGTAGTCTTAAAAGCAGTAGCATAATTTACCAAAGGCCTTGTGTTGAACTGGTATCTCAGTATCATTCATTCCAGACTTACTTCACCAAAACCTAACTTTATCCAGCAATACTGAGGGATTTTTGTCTTTACACTGGGCTTTGAAGAAAATTAAGGTACAAGACAAAGGCACAAATCTCTAAAAATACCACAACAAAAAAGAGAAATCTCAACCCTAACAACAACAACAAAAGCCTAGATACTTCCTTAGAAACTCTGCATAATAAGATCTGGGAGAACATTAAAAACTAAGCTTGGCAGACTGGTGTCATGTTCTCCTTACAACATGCAACATTATACCCTGAAGAAAGTTCTCAAGCAAGCAAATGTGTAAAAGATTGGAACTTTTAGGCAGCTCATACTTTTCACAGGATCTGGCCATGAAATACAATTGCTCCTTAACAAAGGCACTTTTTCCAGTTTTAAGGATCATGTCCCCTCAAACCCCTTCAAGTCCTGGGTATACCAGAAGCCACTAAAGTTCTGCAATTGTGGCTACATTTTTACAGTAAAAATGGCAACTCTGATCTCGCTGTCTTCTCCACTGTTCCCAATATGAAGGTTATAACTAACAGAGCTGCACTAATGAAGGCCAGTGGTTAAATTTAAATTGTCCACTAATGCTGTACTCCTACCAACACATGTGTACTGCAAGTACTACAGCGAGCTTTAGGGTAAACACATAGTATAAGCTTGCTATGCTATAGTACTCTACATTTAGTATAAACTTCTTATGCCATGAACACATTTCTGGTTGGATGTATTTACTGATACCTGCCAGAAACCGGCACAAGTAAGAAATGCTGCCTACTTCTCTCCTCCACCCCAAAAACCAACTCCAAGTTCTGTACACAAGAATTCCAGAATGTACACAGAGAATAAATGGTTGGGCAGCAAGCAAAACTCCTCAGCAAGGAAAGAGAATCTGAAAAAGAGAAGCTGAAGGAATCACCTCTTAGGTAAATGACATGCCACTTAAAACGTATTCTACTCAGCTACCAGCACTAAGAATGACCTATCCCTTTTCTCAAATTTAAAAAAACAAAACCAACAAACAAAAACAAACACAACAAAAAAATCCCCCAATCAGGAAACAAAGACTTGTAAGTCCAGAGTAACTGACAAGCAATGTATACTTCTATAAACTCTTACATGACAGAGTCAATCTAATGTAAGAGTGCTCTCACAGGGAGTTATGGTGGCGTAACTGAATTGAATAGCCCTACTAACATGGAAAAGCTATGGGCTAAATAAGAAATATAACATTGTTTTTCTGTACCATATGTCAGTGAAGGTGTAAAGGGCATTTTTAAAAGTCCTTTCGCAGTCTTTCAGCTTCGTATATATCGTGTGGGAACAGATAGGCATGTCAAGACAAGCATGTAGGAGATAAGGAAGCTGTAGATAAAAATGAGACTTCACTTTCTAGGGTAATTACTATCTGTAAAAAAAGCTTTTTAAAGGAAGTAGTATTCTAGTCTTCGTGATAGTTCAAAAGAGTTCACACTACTCTGAAAATCAGCTACAATTCAAAAGAATCTGGATCATCTGGAGTAAAAACACTTTCATTCTACAGCATGTGATAAAATTAATTAGATTTTACTTACTAAGATACATCTTTGAGATGCAGGAGGAAAGCTAGCTGAAGAAATAGCACAGGTAGCTTTTGTGGCTAGAATTATGCCCCCCAAATAAATCAGGAAGATACACAGCCCCTGGTCATCTTTATGTATGGAGTTACTGCCAACATGATCACTACTTCATAAATGAGGTAGCAGAAAAATTAAATCAGTCGTTCAGATTGATAATTTTAAAAAGTGAAAGTATTGCCTGCACTTCAACTGTACTAAGACAAAAAAAAACAAACATTTTTTTCAGGCAGAAAAAGTCTGTCAACACCACATAATCTTCTTCCCCAATCCACCCACTCTGCTTGCCTTTTTTTTAATTGTTGTTTTATTTGTAAAACAGAACAGTAATACACAGAACATTGCTTAAAGTTGCAGGGGCACCACAAGAATGTAAGGATCTACTTGTCTTTGGGATCATCCCCAGGAGAGGTAAATTTAATGAATAAGGAAGAAGTTGACCCCCAGATGTTGTACTCTCTTTAGATGACACCTATGGTGCCTTAATATCAGATTACATATGGAATGTGGCAAATGAAGAGCTTAAAGGTCCATTAAGCAATTAAAATCTTTCAATCAGGTTATCAGCTGGAGATCTGAGAAAGATCTGATTGAGAGTCATAGTACCATGGAAGAGTAGGTAAAAAAAACCCTTGATTTTCTTATACTTTTTTTTTTTTTCCTTTATAAGTCGGACAGTCAAGTGGGGTTTATCCCTACAAGAAATATACGCATGTCCAGGTAAGTCCATCCATCTTTGTTTCTTCAAATACAAAGTTACCCTTCTTTACTGTAAAGTTCTGTTCAAGCTGTATTATGCTACTCCCTCACATCATGAAGAAAATTGACCAGCACTATATTTTTTGTAAGCAGGTTTTGTTTCTGCTTGTATCCTTCTGAGAAGCAGTTGCTTCTACAGCAAACTGAATTGAAGTTTTTGAGAATCTCTACAAAATCATTCGGGAACCCTCTTGTTCCACAAAAGGGCTGTTTTCATCCTGCCCTTGTTATCCTTTCTCTCACCCCCACCAAAATATATGACACAGCATTATCTAGCCTGAAAAGCATGGTAACAAATAATCCAGTGGTAGCTTTGTAAAGCTATTGGGATATTACGTGTAAGTCCCCTTAATAATCAACATGGTCTGCTCTGGGAAGCATAAGCAATACCTAGAATTGTGTTCTGAAGCCTGTGGATAGAACACTTGTACTCCAAAAAACAGGCCTAAATGAAAAACTAATTCAAGAAGCTATAAAGATTCATAAAAAACTATGACCAGACATTAAAAATATGGTTAATTACAATCACTGAGCTTTTGTGAACTGAAAACTGACTAAGAGATGCTGACTGATTGCGCTGTTATTTTCACTACGGTAAATTGTTAATTGTAGGATGTAGCTGTAAACAGTAAAGACATTTTTTAACAGATTATCAACTAGACAGGTGGTAACATTCAGTGTGAAGAAGTACCGGTATTTTAACTAATACAGCTAAAACTGCAGAAGACTTGAAAGGTTCATTAAGAGTAGGTAAATGAAGATGGTACATGCAATTTAAAATCCATCTCAACTTCATGGAGTTTTTTGAAACTCAAAGTGCTTTTTCTACTCAAAGGGAAGGTGTTAAATATAAACACACTGTCAATGCAGGGTAAGAAAAAGAAGGCGGCAACATAGCCTTATGAATACCTGTGGGAAAACTGATATTCAGCAAGGACCAGTTTAACATGTTTGCTTTACTGGGACAAGATGGGTAGCAAATAGTTCAAATAGCTTTTATTGTTGATTATCTAATACTTACCTAGCAGTACCCAACTAGAAAGCCATTTACTATAGAATTCAAGGTAGTGGCTTTTGGGGTAAATTTTTGTGGCGAGAGGAGTGTTCTTAAATAGGCTTCCCTCCTAACCCACCTATGGTATTTCTTACCCTCACAAAAACACCAGACAACCCGAAACCACAATCAAGGACACAGCAACTCACTTTGCATGTAACTGGACTTCTCTTAACTGTTGGCTATCCCCATCAGCACATGACAAAGTATAATATTAGAAGCTCATTCTTTCCTTTTTAGCAACCAAAGGGACAAGGCACTCCTTAGCTTTCATCGTAAGAATTTACTATTTCTTTTCTTCTCACAGCATGGTCTTGTATCTATTCCAGAAGACATTTTCTTACGTATTTTTAACTCAGTGTCTACTATTTTTGGTAGTTTTTCATCTCCACAAGAGATGTAATCCACAACTAAAAAGTTATTGTATAACCTGCAGGTTACTCTACAACCCATTCTTGTCATTCTTCCAATTCTCCACTCCTGCCTCTTGCACCTTTTCTTGGGGGGCAGAGGGAGCAACTGAAAGAAGAGTGTTTAAGAGTGCAATCTACTGGCAGAGCAAAGAAAAAGCTAGCCAGCAGCAAAGGAGAAAGAACACCAAATGCCGAAGCATAGGATACGCATGAAAGTAAGCTACACCAAGCCTTACTTCCAGCTTCTCTTCTTGTTTCAAACAATGCGCGTGCCATGTAAGAACTTCATAAAAGTAAAGATCTTGTTATAAAAATATTAGATATGGCTTCCAAAATAGTTCTAACACTGACAGAAAATGTAATTATTTACATGGGATCATTTATGTTGTGCTCCAAAAGTACCAAGGAGATAATTAGCTTACACTGTTTTATAGTTCAATAAAATAAACTCCCTCCTGCAATCACAGAACTTTCAACAGACATCACAGCACAAATTCAGTGTGCCCCTAGCCTCTAAGACAGCTCTTAGAGGTCAAGATGCTGCATGAGTCTATTTTGTAATCTAAGTCTTTAGCACAACAAGTTACCGGAAACCTTGGTGCTTCTGTCCAAAAGAACTGAACAGGCCTAAACTCCATTAATCATTACTGACTGACCATATCCTCCATTATTTCTTCGAGAAAGCTCCACAGCACATACTCAAATCCTGCAGAATGCAAACAAATATTTATTTCTGTTGCAGGGGACTTCATTCAGTAGACATATTTTCTGTGATATTTCCAACAGTAAAAGACCTTGAATATCTACCCAATACAAATCAGAAATAGAAATCACATGTTAAATTGTGTCAGGAATTTGATGTTTGTGCAGTTAACATACAGGTCCTCAGCCCCTGCTCCAGATTCCCTGCTGCACTTTTCATGCCACTGCAACTAAGTATGTATTAGCAAGTAGGGCAGCCCAGCACAGTCAGAGTTCTTGTGTGGGTGCTGAGGACTCAACGTCCCCACTGTACATATCTAAAGGTGCTTTAATTCAGGCTAGACCTAACCTGGTGCTGTGGACCCAAGGCCTGGTAGCAGCTGGCCTGCAATAGGCACGTTTCTGAAACACAGCTTCCATTTTCATTTCAGACAGAAGAAACCCTGTGCAGTCTAAGAAAGCTTAGACAGTAAGATCAGGAAATTCACTTTACAAGCGCACACTCCCAAGCTGAACTGCAAAGCTGAAGTAGACCTCCCCACTGACTTCACAGATGAAGACTAGAAATAAGTAAACCTCCTGAAGCATTTACAGAACGAATGTTAGCCTCTCAGCACAGCTGCTTCTCCAGAGCTGCTCCTTCACGCCACAGTACTTGCTAACTATATGGATGGAACCTGTACTGGCTGCCCCTGCTCACGTGCCAGATGTACACTTCCACAGTGCCAGTCTGCATCGCTTTGTACTGTCACGTCACCGTGGTGCTCACGCGTGTGTACTGGTATGGCACAGCACAGCGCTACCAAATGCTCTCTGCTGGACCGCGGTTTCCCCACTGCCTTCCTTGCACCTCAGCAGCTGCCAGCTGCACCAACAGGCATCTACACACTGAGTAGAGGGCAGAGGTATTTCACGGCCACAGCAGAGCTCGTCTGTCCCTGCCACTCTTGAAAAAGTTTCTTTCAGCCTTCTGTTTAAACAAGTCTGGGGGCACAGGAAGAAACTAAGACCATCCCTCATTTCACCAAAATAAATATAGGTTACAAGACTCTCCCAGAACTCCAGTTGCTTTCAAATCCCTGCTTTGTCACTGGAATACAAAAATATCTCTGAATATTTTATACCTTCAGGTGTGAGCATTGCTTGCTTTTTTTTTTTATTTTATTTCCCTCTTAATTCTACCCCTTGCACCTGGGAAGGAGAGGATATCCACAGTCCCTTGATGTTTGCAGGGGGCATACATTTTAAAATGCTTTAGGAACAGACACACCTAAAGAACTTGGTTACAACTATGTCTCAAATACAACTTTAATTTGACTCCTAAATTAAGGCGAGTTTTCAAAGCTGCTAACTCATCGAAAAGTGATACAGGTAAATGGCAGCACTTCAAATATATACCTCAACTATTCATACAGTATAATAACAACCATTTAAAAAATAAAAATCTGAACTTAATTACATTGCCCCAAATCCCAATTACACTGTGAATAGTCTGCTTATAATTCTTTGTGTGACTGTATTTGTTTAGCAAACAGATATTTAATCTTATTCTAGCATTTACATTAACCATAGATCCTTAAGGACAAAAGTCCTATTAATTGAGTCACTCTCAGGATTTGTTTAAAGAATAGGTCAACAAAAATATATTCCCTCTACTAAATGTCATTATGGCATCTCTTCCCAACCTGTTCCACAAATCTGCTTTAAGAGTTTATATTATACTGGCCAGGATTACTCCATTTTGTAGCTTTGCAGATATCTCTACAATAAACAGGAGTGGAAAGCTGACTTCTGTTTCTGGGTGACACTCAGGTAAGTGAGATTACCACAAGAACCGTTTGCTACTGTACGGAAGGAAATTATTAAGGCCCTTACTCTCTGTGCAACCAGCTAACACCATTAGCCATCAGTTCTCACTCCTTAATTTTATGCCTAATAGTGGCTACAGATTAAATGTAAATGTAAGAATTGTAGTTCCTACCAGCTGGGGATCCAAACAGCATATTGCACACTGCATGGCACAGCCCTGTCATTCCTTTCTCTAACCAAAGATACACTGCTGTGCCCCAAGCCACAGAATCAAGATTTACTGATTTAGTAACCTGACTGGTGCGCTGACCTTAGACGAATCTATCCAACGCATCTTTATAAAAAGTTACACTCTCACGTACTTCATTCAATAATTTAGTTTTCAAATGACATGACTGACATTAAACAATATTTACCTGCTTCTTCTTTAATAAATGACAAATCTTCTTCTGGATATGGGACTGACGGTTGCAACACTGAGCAATCTTCCGAGTTCTCTTCAGTATTAGGCGGTATATTATAAATAAATCTCTTTGCAGTTTGGTTTTTCCTTCTTGCTTTTCCAGGTTCTTGAACTGATTGTCCCTGTGCGCCCATGTCATTCCATACGAAAACTTTTCCCTCACCTTGAGATTCATTTTCAGCCATTTCCGGTGAGCTGTCCTGGACCCAACTGCAGTCATTCATTTGGTAGCTTTCCATTTGGCCCTCATCAATAGGGTAACCATCATTCTCAGTTTTTATGCTACTTGCCAAGTTGGTAAGGTTTCGTGTTGCCCAGAAGCTGGCAACTTTCTGATCCCTTGGAGACAAACCATCCCTACTGACAGATCTTCTGTTGTAATCCACTACAACAGTCTCCGGAGCTTCTGACTTTATACTTATGTTTAAGGCATCTTTAATGAAGTTGCGGCAGGACTGGACAACCTCCGTCATCTGAAGGTAGCTGGCCACTGACATCACTTCAATGGCGTTTTGGCTCGTAAGCACGAGGTTACCAGAATATAAGAAGTCCAAGATGACAGAAAAACCTTGAACAGCAACAACATCTAAATAGGTAACAGTGGTTTGGTTACGGCTTTCTTTGTTTGTAAAGCAATACAGAGTCTTAAAGAAGCGGCTGCCTGCAACCAGGATGTTCTTGTGAGCTCTGAAGACCCTCCCGCTCACCACAATATTAACATCACAAAGAATGCCTTTCTTCCTCTGCTCGTTGAGCTCTTGCAGGAGCTGATAGCAGTAAGAGTTCTCATTTGGCCTGCTGTTAAAATCACAGTATCCTTCATTATTCAGTTCTGATGGTAACTCTGACTCCTGCAATTAAAAAAACCACAACCATAATTAGCTCCTAATGAATGCTCTCCTTAGTCCTCCAACATCATAACAAGGATATGAAAATAAACTTAAGAAGAGAATGTTATTCAAATGGACATTTGTTTTGTTTTGCCTTTTTTTTTTAAATTTATATTTTTGCTCATAAAGGCAGGCTGGAATTTATAATCTAAAAAAACCAAACAACAATTCTGAAAACTAAGGATCACGATCTCATTCTGCATCCTCCACCCCCAAATTCAGAATAAAAAACTAGTGGAATTGCCTTGAGGGCAAAGGAAGTGAAATTTGGGGCAACAGTAAGGGAGGACTTAGTTGAGTGTGAAGTACTTGTTTTTCTTAGCTTGCATATATTAAAGATTCAGGACCCTCTTTTTCCAAAGATTTAACTAGATGGTTTTCACAGATCCAACCACTCCCCCCTTTCCCCTCCCCTCCTCATTCTTCCCTAGAAACTTTCACTTAAATGGGTAGCTAGAATCCTGATAACTGATTCAACATTCTCTCATACTGAGAGATTAATACATAAAGACTAGGTCTGTATCCCCCTGTCTTATATGTTGTAAAGAAAACATATTACTGAAGTATACAGTTCTACAAATTAGGCATTTATTCTTTATTTCCAACTGCAGCAGGTTTAGGATTAAATAGCTGTATTATACGACAAGAGGACAGAATACTGCAGGTGACCAGAAGTCAAGCTTCTATGATGTTATTTAACCAAGACCTTCTTGAACCAAGCTTCACTGAAACTTTCCAGTAGCAACACCTTTAACTGGTACATACTTAGTACACAGACAATATGTACTTCTGTGACTCTCTACAATCTTTTTAAGATGCTATTTCAAACATGGCTTGAAAATTCTGCTAAAAGTAGTATCAGACAATCCAATACCAAGAAATTAGTTGTTATTAAAGATTAGTTCAGGCAGTGAGAAGCTGATAAGAAACAAGAGATCTGAACTGGATTTGAGGACACTTAGAATTTTTAACTGCTGTTTAGACAATGATGATTCAGAGCTGCTACAGAGCAGCAGCTAGAACAAAGCAGAAAACAACACAAACTGGCACATTTGAGACCATGCTTATATTGATTGATATGTGTTGCCATCAAGAACAGTGATGACAGAGTGTTTAATACTGGATCTCCAAGACTCTCTTCTTCCTTAGCAAATAAGGACAGTTCAAAACTGGCTGCCTCCAATATGGCTTAGGATGAGAGAAGATCAGATTTTGCAAATTATTTTCTCCTTTCACTTTCTGAAACAACTCAGACTTGTGGGCTAGAGGTATCATTAAAGCTCAACTGCCTCAACATTACAGGTCAAAATTAGGATTAACAAGGTAATAGTAATGCTGTCATGAGCCCACAATCTAAAATACATGTTGCAGAAAAGTACTGCCCTTAATTTGAGACTATGGCAGTTAGTCAGCTATATTTAGGGGGGAGGGGGAGTAATTTTCCACCACACAGGAATTAATGCATTAAATCAGTACTCACCTCAAGTTATAATCCCAGTGTGCACCACTGGGATAACACCTGAGGCTGTAACTACATATTCCAAAATGGTATTTACATCCATAAGCTGCAAATAATACCAAACATAACCAAAACAGAAACCATTTCAGCATCTCCTGCAGAGAAATTTCAGTTTGCTGTCACATTCAAGTTGCTTTTAAATTTCTACTCCTTCTCAGGAAAACACTTCAGTGAAAAGAAGAGGTAGAAATAAAAGCAATTAGGCTTTTATGTGAAAACAAGCAAGAGATCTTTGTCCAATCTCGACTTAATTTTTTCTGTGTGCTCTCTGGTATACCCAAGCAGTCCCTCAGATCAGACCTCCAAAACAGAAAGTACGTTCCAAACGTCTGACAACTAAGTCTATTATTCTTTAAGTTCTCAGTGGATTTTGGATCTGGACTAGCTTCCTGTCACTCCAGCAATGGAGCACTGTGCAGTTTCAAAACACCAATTACATTGACTTTGGATCAGATTAAGACAAAAATTATCATACTCTAAAGTGTTGTCACTCTAGTCAAAGTCAATCATCAGCCACTTGCATCTCACACAGTAAATGTTACGTAGATGCTATGATAGCTGACAATTTTGTTCTCTGAGAACACACTAAATACCACATAAAATTTTAAAATAAACTGCAGTGGTTCTTTTCTTTTTACAAATGTCTGATTGAAGAATGGAGATAGAGTACATTTTAATTGAGTGGGTGGATGTATCCCATAAAGCTGATTAAAAAAAAGCTTCCTTCCCCTAAGAAAACAAAAAATCAGCATGGTGAAAAGGAGTTGTAGATAACAAATGTGCTACAGAAACACAAGACTGGAGTCTTCATTAGGAAAAGACCATAAGGCTGAGTGAAATAAAGAGATACTATGCAACTAATGTCTGAGCTATATGGGTGTGTGTTGGGGGAAAGAGATTGGTATGACAGCTTTACAGGAAATAAACAAACATTTTTATAACTAACTGTGATATTTGAAACAAGTGTTTAACTGCTGGTATGGAAGTAGCTAACTCTAATGCCACACCTCAAACAAAACGAAAGCCCAGATACCTGAACAGTCACCAAGCCTAGGTACGCTGAGTGTGACAAGCAGAACGGACATTTACCATGAGAAAAATGGAAAAGAAAAAATTCGGTGGAGAGTATAACACAGATCAATAGGAGGTAAGGTGCATAAAATAGTTAGGGAAAATTTTAAACGTATGTTTTTAAACTTCTGTTACTTGCGTTGTGCTCATGGCATACCATCATAATGGTACTGTTTTTCTGACGAGAACCACAAAGTAATGATATTTGCTTAGATGTCAATTATGTTTTCAGAATTAAGACCAAGTGTCCCCATCACCTAAGTTATCTCACCATCAAACCACCTTCTCCTTTAACAAAAACTGGTAGGAAATCTAGAATAAAACTCAGGACTATTTCAGTTTTATTTGTGGAATCTACAGCACTGTAAGTTTGAAAAGGTTCTCCTTGTAGGCATGATTAAGAAGTGACCTAACAGAACAGAGGCTGCTCAAGGAAACCAATATTGTGCTCAGTTTCAATTAGTTAGACTCATCTGAATATACTCAAGGATAAATGACTATATAATACATATAATTCACTAATTAAACTTGCCTAAAAGCTAACAGGAGCAGAAACAGATGATCAAAAACTGCTACTAGACACTTAATTTTTTTTTTCTCCTCCTGTGCTATCAGCATACTCTGTCTCCTGGGAGCTAGAACAGTGAGGAGGGAAAGAAGAAAAAAAACCCAAACCAAACCAAACAAACAAAAAGCATCCTGAAACAAAAACAAAACCAATCTAACCATAGATTCCATCTCAGCTGTCTGTATATGAAAAGTAGATATGCCACATTTTTGTAATCTCTTCCCCATTACCACACTTACTCTATAGCAGTTTCCTTATGCCCCCAAATTAATTCTTACAAAAAATGGATCTTCTAAGAAAAGTGAGCTATCAGGAACTTCTTAATTTTCCTCTGTAGCTGCACATGTTTATCTCAAAAGATGGTTCTATCAGCTACACACATGATGCTTCACTGCCATTTTACATGCCATAGCATCGCTCACAGAAAGCTCAGCAATTTAGAACTGTTCCATTAAGTGCCTAACATCCAATCAAGTAGTTCGATGTCCAGTAAAAACACTATATAAAAATACAGCAAACGATAGTCCTTACTCTGAAAGTCTGACTTTTTCTTCAACTTTTTTTTTGCTACGCTAAGAGTAATTCAAGAAGTTAACTCAGAACTCTATAATGTAACTCCTACATCTAAAGCAAGACTTCTATTCATCACCACTCACACAAAGCAAACAATTACAGCTCACATGGAAAAAATAACACATCAAAGGCCTTCCTCCTTTTGGAGAGCTTCTGCTTTAAACCAACATGCCTGTTCGGCTGGAGAAAGCTTTTCTGGCAGTATTTCCAAAGCTCGGCTTCAAATTATGTCCAGAGAGAAAATGTTTTAAGCAGCAGCTTTGAGGGAAGAAACCCCCAGCAGCCCATAAATCCACATCTCATGGATCTAAATTGATCATAGCATTAAAACCTTTTGTGGTGGTTTGCCAGTAAGTGTCTATTTCTTGAGATTTTTGCAATGCAATAGTCTGTCTATTAAAAAAAAAACTAAGGTAGCTTCAAACTGATTCTACCTTTCCTTCAGTTTTAATATGTAGGTAGATTGTTTTAAGAACTAGAATAGAAAGAAAAAGAAAAAAAAAAAAACGAGTCAAGATTTTTGTCTTAGAAAGAAGCACTGTCTGACAGCTTGGTACCCTTGAATTACAGCAGCTGCAACCACTTGTGATGTATTTTGGCATTCTAAATGAAAAGTATCCCAAAAATAAACTGAAATCATCACTCATTTCTTCATGAGTGTAATAGCCAACAGACCTATAGAGATTTCCACTGCTTTACTCTCTTAACACCTACAATTTCCTTTTTGCACTTGAACAGTGGCACTATGCCATATGTTTATTAGCAGCTGCTAAACATGCCCTGCAGTTGAAGCTTGTCAAGTCAAGAATACACGTGTGTTGTCTCCAAGACAAAGGCTGAAAGATCTCTCCCAAGTTTCATTAAATCTAAACAGCTTTCCTGGCTCATTATGTATGTTGGAAATACGGTCAGGGTGCAAATTATCTACTTTTGTTCCAAGTAGCTGGTATCATGGCATTAAGGAAAAAATTGGGCTATTGTTTTGGTATTAACATAAACATACGTATCAAGAGAAATTCAAGTGCTATTAAAAGTGTGAAAGGATATGGAAATTAAACATAGAAGCGGAAAGAAAACAGAGATTCTTAATCAGCTTTGCGATAAAGCACGTGTAACCTCAAAGTGCACCACAAAGAAAACTGCACTGACTCTTGAAAATCTGCAATTCCTTTCCTTGTAAGAAGTTTTTAAAGGATATGTAATTGCACAGGAATGCAGCATCCAGCACCGATATTTTCAGGTGGAAAACAATTTCCTTAGAGCTACCTTACAGAAGCTTACTTTGTCCAAATCCTATCTTTAATACAGTACAAAACAACCACTGACACAGCTCATCTATCCTACTGTTTCATTTATTACTATGGTAACTACAAATATTTTTTCTTAAACTATCAGTGGTATAAGAGTAAAAGCTCATTGTTATAAATATTACTATGACAGTGGAAGGTTAATCTTCTAAAAGTTAACGTAAGCATTTATTTGGCTACTGTGACATGCAAGCCAATACCTTGTCCCTCCTTCCACCCTCCCACTATTTAATAGTCTTACGACAAACTGGGAATAGGAAGATAGAAAGAAATTTTAGTAAGTTTAGTAGGAAAAAATGCTTGGCATATGTTTTATTTATGTGTAGCTTAATCAGAGTGAGAGCAACTTCCAAGTGTGGCATGAATTAGCAACATCTAGTGACACTGAAGGCCACACAGTGACAGGACATACCTTTGACTCACAAGTCAAAAGTTAAAAACTAGGCAATAAGATGGTAAGGAATATACTGCAGCAACATTAAACAAAAGAACACTTTCAAAGATACAAAGAAGTAGAAGAAATTAAGAATAAAAGTTTCAAAATTACAAACAAGTTATTTAAGGTAAGCTGGGCTAAAATACTGCAGAGTGAACAGCAAACCCCAGACTGTAGAAACCGCTAAGACAACCTACTGCCATGAAACGTTTATAACAGCACCTGCCTTAGAAATACTCTTACTGAAAAGATAGTGTTGCTCACCTTGAAGGTGAACATTGCCTTTATAAATCCAAAACTAATATTTTAAAAATCTACGCACCATAACTTTTCCCTTGCAATCCCGCAGTAGTTTCACATAAAACTTGCATTCCTTTTCCAACTAGCTCTAAGAAAACCTACGTTCACCTAACATTTTCTCTGTCATCCTGACACCCTACCCAAACATTAGAATAGCAGCTCTTGTCCAAGGTAGCCTGAGCTCCTTAAAGCGCTCAAGCAATAAGCTCAGTTTAAGTACTGCACTACAACTTAGACTCCAGCTACGTCTATACAACCAAGATGGGTGCTTTATAATGAGAACTGAGCTCTAAACAGTGAAAACAGAGTGATTAGGGATTAATTCCGGCTAATAGCTCAAGTTCTGCCTAACAGTTCAAGTACTAGCCTAATCTGAAGCACATCAGCTTGTGCCCGCTGGCGAGTTTAACGCCAGCAAGGCGAGCCGAGTGAACTTCTGCAGCGCAGACATCCTTAGGAGGAAAGGCTGCAGAAAGCTGGCGATTCAACACGAGTGCTCCTCAAGGGCTTTTCATCCACATATCTTCTAGAGCTAGCTCTGCCTTTTTCGTAAAAGCAGCCAAGGAACACAGTAATTTTAAGTTCAACGGGGAATATTAAGAGTTTCACCAATCCTGAAGCATTAAAGGAGAGCTGGCATATTAACAGGGCTTTCAGGAAACCACATGTTTATCTGAAACACACACCAAGCAATTGCAGACTTCTTGCTCAGTAACTCAATCTAAAGGAACACAATCGGCAAAATGATTTAAACGAGAAGGTCTTAACTACACAGAGGCACCCGATCACCACACAGGGACCATGCTGTTAAGAACGGCAGAGTAATTCTCACTTCACGCCGGCAACCGCCAGTTTCTCACGCAGTCGCTAGCCGGACACTACTCTGCCTCCTCCGGTACCGCAGGAGGAAGTTGTAACGAGTGTTTTTAAATCAGTGCAGCAACACTGGTATTCGTACGCAACTTTTTCCCACACTGCCGGTTTATCTTCACGAGATAACCAGATAAACCAATGAAAACGGCACTGGCGACCTCCGAACAGCGAGGCCACGTTAACCAGCTACAGCCATAAGCAATAGGCGGTGCAAACGCTGCCGGGCTGCACCACACGCCAAAGCTGACAGCGCTGCGCCGGCCCGGACCCAGCGGAGGGTCACCCCAAACCGGGGAGCGGGCTCGCCTCCCGCTTCGCACACGGCCTGCGAGAGCAGCGCGGCGCGAACGGCTCCCACGGGCAACGGCACGCACACGGAGAGCAATTTAAAGAAGTTCACACACACGTGGGCGGGAAAGAAGAAAAAAAACAACCAAAACCAACTATGCAAGTGGGGAGGACGGCCTCTCCCCCACGCCCGGGGACCCCCCCACCCCACCCCCGCCGTCTGCCCTACCTGCTCGGCGCTGACCGGCTCGTTGAGGCGATGCTCGGCGGAGAGGTGGTGCCGCAGGAGCAGTGCCCGCTTGTAGTTGCGGGTGCCCTTGCAGAGCTCGTCGTGCCCCCCGGGCAGGGCCCCGCCGGCCATGATCAGCTCGGGAGGGGCGGCGGCGGCCGCGGCGGCGGTGCACCAGGCGCAGGACATGAGGCCGGTCTCCTGGCAGTAGTAGAGCCATGGGAACTCCTTGAGCCAGGAGCCCTGGAAGGAGATGTGCAGCTTCTGCAGCAGTGACTTGGGCCTGGCCAGCGGGAAGTGCTTGATGCTCTCCCCCTCCCCCGCGCCCACGCTGCTGCCCTCCGCCTCGTCCCCTCCGTCGCCCCCGGACCGCCTGCTGCTGCTGCAGCTGCCGCCCTCGGCGCCGCTGCCGTCGCCCAGGCTGCCCCCTTCGCCGTCCTCCTCGTCGTCGCTGCTGTCACTCAGGGAGCCCCCGTCCTGGACCAGCTCCTTTCCCTCCAGCAGGCCCTCCGGCTCCAGGCCCTCCGCGCCCTCCAGCTCCATCTCCTCGTCCGCCCCCCGCCCATTGAAGTGCTTCCGCGGCCAGGCCGAGGCCTCGCAGCCATTGTTAGCGGCGGAGGGGGCGGCCAGGAGCCCCCCGCCGCCCCGAAAGGCCAGTGTCCGGCGGTTTCTCTCGGCGAACATGGGGCCGGCGGCGGGGGGCGAGACGGCGTCCTGCGGCAGCAGCAGCTCCTTCTCATCAGCGGCGGCCTCCAACTCCTCGGCCTCCAGCCCCTCCAGCTCCGCTTCCTCGTCCGCCCCGCGCCCGTTCAGCGGCTCGGGGTCCTGCCGGTCCCAGGCCTCGGCCGCGCCACCGGCGGCAGCAGCAGCCGCCGCGGCGGCGGCGGCGGTGACCAGGCCGCCGCCCCGGAACGCCAGCGTCCGCCGGTTCATCTCCGCGAACATGGCGGGCGCGCGCGCGCCCCCCGCCCGCCGCCGCCGCCGCCGCCTCGCGCCCCTGGCCCGCCGCTCCCCGCCCGGCCGAGGGCTCTGCCCGCGGGAAGGAGGCGCCGGCTGCCGTGCGGGAAGGGGCGGGGGCGGCGGCCGAGAGAAACGAAGTCCGGCCGCTGCCCCCCCTCCGGCTCCGGCCTAGATCACCGCCGCAGGCTCCCCACAATGGATCCGGCTCGGCGGCGCTTCCGTCCCAACAGGCCCCGGATCAGGTCGAATGGCAAATGAACAACGGACGGCTCCCACAATGCACCGGGACCGCCGCCG
>WHYT01017804.1:356595-373042 GCA_009806455.1 Tetrax tetrax
GAGCGGCCGCCGTGGGGCGGGGGTTCAGCAGCGCGACCGATCGTCCCGGGAGTCGCCGGGCGGGAGGTCTGCGCGGCGGAGCCGGTGCCGGTGGCCGTTGCGTTGCGTTGCGTTGGGCCGGCGGGGCCGGGCGCGGCGGTACCGTTAGGCGCGGCGCGGCGCAGGCGCAGGCGCGGTCTGGCGGCCGGCGCGCGCCGGGCGCGGGGCTGCCCGCACGTGCCGGCTGGGCGGGTCCCTCTGCGGGGCGAAGGCTCGAGGCGCGGCGGGTGAGGCCGGCTCCCGCGCGGTCCCGCCTCGCGCGGGCGGAGCCGCAGCCGGAGCCGGGGCCGCGCCCGGCCCGTGCCCGCCGGAAAGGCGGTCAGGTTACCGGTACCCCCTCCGCTCCGCTCCGCCGAGGAGCTCGGTGTTACCGGGCGGGGCGGGCTGTCCGCCCGGTTGTGTCACCTCCCCGACCTCTGTGGCACCCGCCGTCTGTTCGCTGAGGGGGGGGGGGGGCAGAGGACGAAACGGGAAAGGCCTTGGTGCCGTGCAAAGACCGCTCAGCGATCGCAGACCCAAACCGCAGCCCCCTGCGACCGTGAGGAGAATTAACGCCGTCCCAGCCGGAGCCAGGACAATGGAAAACAAAAGACGCCAGAGAGGGAGGGCTGTGGAGTCTTCCAGATGAAGAAGTACGGTGGTGTAGCTGTCACGTAATGTCGTGTATTCACTAATGTAAAAAATCTGTGTCTTGGCCTCAAAATACGCAGAGAGCTGACTTTGACTTAAACTTTCGAGGAGAGTTTGTGAGAATACTATAAATGCTGTAAATAATGCTGTAAGCCAGAATCGTTTCCCCCTTTCCAAAGAGTTACTTGGGAAAAGGAGACCTTTGGTAGAAAATTAACTTCGCTTCTGGAAAGACTGAGAAAATCTTTCTAAAATTTGAGAGGCAGAGAGGAGAGTCGGTCATGGAGAACCAGAGAAACTGTAAAAGGCAGCATTGGATTTCCAGGAGAGGAGCAAAGGTGGTGTAAATTTAGGCAAGAGGGCAGAGGAGTGATGTGAGATAAAGAATTCTGAAATTTGCTGTGCCTCACCGGGGCACAGGGTGGAGATAGCGATTCAGAGCTGGCTCTGTCGGAGTAAAGGCTTCCCAGGATACAGCCTCTGTAAAATGCAAGCCAGACCCGTGTTTCACAAAGTTTGAGCTTCGTGATGCATCGGTCTTTTTGCATTCCTCTGGCGCTTGATCCTTGCCTGTCAGCATTCATCAGCTGACTGGCGTCTCAGCACTCACTGCATTTCTTACCAGTTTGAAAGTTATATTGTTTGTAAAGAAATGTTTGGCGGTGTGGATTATTTCTTACTAAATGTTTAAAGTAGCGCAGATTGCAGTGAGTGTATGCAGAAAGTTTACATTCCGGATCCCCACTGGCATTCACATTTACGAATTCTTGTGATTTTGAGGAACGTAACCTGCACCCAGGACTGCTACGTTTGAACCTACGCACTGGACACCCAGGAATGAGCTGGGATACAATAGACAGGAGGAATGGTAGGGTAACGAGCTAGAGTCACGGTTTTGGAGTGCAAAGAAGTGTTACTTGATTGCAGCAGGTTATCTAGAGTGCTAACAAATCGATACAGAATCATAAAATAATTTAGATTGGCAGAAACCTCCAGGGTTCACTCAGTTCAAAGCAGGGCCAACCTCAAACTTAGAGCAGGTTGCTCAGGGACAACGTCTCAGAGTCTCCTGGACTGTTTGCTGAGAAGACCTTTGGTAATGGCTCCTCCCAAATCGTCTCATCACACTTTTGCTTTGTCAGCCTGCTACCAGGGATTCCACTGCTGTGCGGTGCACTCAACAAAGGGAATTTAACCAAATCACTGTGGCTAATTTAATGGGTCTATAATGGCTCTGTCACACCGGAATTGAGGTTGTATCACTCTGTTTGGTAATTCCATTTTACTGAATATCTTAATGGACACGGGTCTCCTCAAGTAATCTTAGCTTTTGCGTAACACTTTTTTTGTCACGGAGTAATTCGCAAAAATTTGCAAACCACTTAATTTTCATTGCAGAAATTCTTGTTTTCAGACTGCTTTGTTGCAAATGAGGTTTTATATTCATGATGGAACTAAATATTTCAAAAAGCATTCTGAGGTGCTCTAGCAAAAATGCATTTATCTTGTAGAAACATAAATTTGCTGTTTCTTCATCAGCTCGTTTTCAGTTCCACTGTCAAACCCACATGCTACTAAGGTTCATGGTTAAATCATTGATTTGCACCTCATGGTAATTAAAATTTTAACATCTCTTTTTCACCCATAGTCTCTTGAGAGGCAGCAGTGTTTACTGCCAAAGTTCATGTATTTGGACAACAGTTTGATCTCTTTCCTTTTCCATTCTTTGATGGGACAGTATAGGAAAGAAATCTTTAGTGGTTAACCGTCCTACTCCTGTAGATAGCAGATGCTGTTTTGTTCAGTCTGAAATCTAATTCTCCAGATACAACATGCAGCTCCCTTATTTCTCTGATAGTCCTTTGGTTCTTTCTGCTTCTTTCTCCTGTGCTACAGAATTGGGGAAGTAAACATCCCATGGTTCATTGGGAAAGAATCATAAAAGGATTCGTTTTCCTGCCAATGAAAAGCTTACATGAGAGAGTGGAATTAATAACCAATGCATCATATTATAAACATTGCTGCATCATATAAACATTTTGCTTCAAATCTGGAATAACCCAAATCTATGCAGTTGCCAGTCACTGGTAGTACTTTGCGCAGGGGACACACCCTAGGAAGGCATCAGTTGTCACTTGTTTTAGTTTTTCAGGATCTAAAAGTTCAATATTTAAACACATTTAAATGTGCATAATGCTGTGAAAGGGAGTGAACATCACATAAAATCCTGTTTATCACTCCAGCTGTATGTATATCTGAGGAGAATGGTTTATAAAACTCCTTTGTGGGTGAATATTATCACTAATCAGTTTTCGTATTTAATACTACTTAAAGCCCATTCCACCAAAGCATTTAAACGTGTATTTGTGTATTCTGCTGAATTAGAGTTTCAGTGAACAAATTGCAAGCTCCTACGCATCTTTTGTTTTGAGATTATAAAACCACTTGTGCAAGACTCTGAGGATTAAATTCTCATACTTGTATGATGCCTGATGTAGAGTACCCTGTGATTAGGGACAGTGTGTTATCCATAGGGGTAGTGACCTTGTTACAGGCATCCAGTTGTCTCCTTTTGTTGCAGCTGAGGAGAGTATCTAAAGTCTGGTCTAACTCTTAGAGAAATGAGTGAGAAACAGATCATGCCATGAGAGCCATCGTGCAATTCCAGCGTATACTGATTGTAGCATTTTCAGCAAAATACTGCTCATACTAACAGCACATTATACCCGGAAGGTTTTGTGCCCCAAAATTCCTGCTGTGACCTAAGAAACACTTTCATGATGGGGCTGACTCTTCCCAGATAGCTTCTGAAACCGATAGGATGTTGTCTGATCCCTAGAACGTGTCTCTGTGGTGGATGTTCATACAATAAAGATTCAAGTCTCTTTTCAAGAGAGTTCAAGTTCCACTAACATGGTTTTTGTGCTATTGGAAATCTATATTCCTGGGCATATGAAAGTTTCAGTTCAAGCGCTCCTGCGTACTGAGGGCTTTTGGAAGCTAGAAGTTCACTGTTGGGAGAGCAGGTTCTTTTGTCTGTGAAGCAAAAGCATTACTCTGCAGCGTAGGCTGATCTGCCGGGGGGGCACACAGCAAAGTGAGTGTGTTTGAAGCAGAGCCTTATTACTGGGCAGGAACGAGTGCACATTTGTCTTGATACACCAAAACTAGAAAAAGATATCATAGTAGAAAATAAATATTACAAGCTGTCATTTTTGAACCGTGCTGCTCCACAGAGTAAGAACCAGGAAGAGAATACAATGATCAAAGCTCATGAGAAAGGACTCGGAAACCTCAGTGCCGTCCCTCATCTGAGGTTACGCTTCACTGCGTGCGCTTCAGGTGCCGCTGAAGTAGACATCCCAAAGTAGATTTTGGTGGCATGGGTTCAGCTGCCTACGGAGCACTGAGTGTCCTGGGAAGGCTCATGTGCTGAGATTTCATTGCCATCCAACCTGGCACAGGCAGTTCATGTTGCAGTCCTTGCTTCCAGATTACAATTAGAGAAGATTTTCAAAAGTCTAATTCCCAGTAATAGAAACTGGAACATTTTTGAAGTGTCAGTAGAATGTTTGGACTACAATGAGTAGCCGTTTCTGTGGTAACCTGAATTCAAGTTGGGTTTGTGCAGTTATTCCTCTTGGAATACCTTGTAAGTCATAATTTGGAAAGGTAAATCACAAACTTTTCCAGGTAAACTACTTAATTTTGCACAATCACACCTTGTGATCTCACAAAGATTAAGCAGGTATCATGAATTAAAGCTTACCATCCATCATCTGATAACTGTTCCCTTGCGTGCTGTTTGCACACAGCAAGTATGGGATAGCATGCCCTAACCTAGACTGCGGTGTAAGAATTTTCAGCATAATTGCATTAACTTTGTATTTGCTGACGAATAAAATACGCAGATGGACAGATGTGCATATAAGATGGTATAGCTTGTGCGTACCTGTAAAGCTATGGACAGTGTGTTGCAGATCTAACTGTGCCATTTGAAGATTTTGCCAGTTTTCACCTACACGCTACCTTTTGATGCTGTGGTTACTACTGCCATAGCTCTGCTGGTTAAAGGATTTGCTTAAGAGCTCTTCCATTTGCTTCAGGTGAAGCGAGCAGGTTGGTTTAAACCCTCTTCGTTGACGAATCCATCTGACTTGTTGGAAGCACAACTTAATTCCTTCTGCCAACTGAGCTGCGGGGGTGGAAGCTCTCAGTAGAGGAGTGGTAGAAACAATTGGACGAACAATCGTGTCACCGACTGGCACACCTGTCTGGGAGCTGAGTGCCAGCGCATGGCTTAGTCCTGCCTGCGCTGTGGGTATTATAGCTTCTCCAAACATGTCTGTGCCTTTTCTGTTGCATATTCCTGGCTTAATGTTCTTTTATACTAAGTACTTTTATATCCCTCTGGCAATACAAAACTGTATGGAAGCATCCAGAGGTGTTAAAGCCACCTTATTCAGCAAAACAATGTGAAGAGGTCTAATAGGTGAACATTGATTACTTACTAATTCCTGCAGAATTAAAGCCGTAATTTTCTTATCCAGAACCTCAGCTATTCCTTTAAAGGGTGCCGTAGGCATGGGGAGCCCTGGATGCGGGGTGGCACTGCTGCCCCTCGGCCAAGGGACGGTCCGTTTCGGGGCTGTCTCACACTGATTTTGCACTACTGGGGGAAGTAGTGGAGTGGGTCCTGCCTTCGTTCCCAGTTTGCACATTTTCTTACAGTCGCTGTGTGCGTGACTGCCATTACCCTTAAACCTAGAGAGGTCCAGTTGCACACAGGCCTCTGCTAAGAGTTTTATCTGCCTGGCTGTGAACAGATGTCCCTGTCACCCAGTCTCTCCAGGTGTGTCCTTCCTGTCATAGAGCCTTCTCTGGTTGCACCATCGCCCTGCCAGGAAGAGCCAGGGCTTCCCTCCTTTCACGGATCCCTCCCGCTGCCTTCAGTGAACTGTTGCTGTGGGGCAGATTCATTGTAGAGTTTATCTTCTTGTTTTCTGTTTTCTTCTCTTTTTTAGTATTTTCCTAATCTCTTTAGCTTGTCTTCTCTTCTATTTTCAGGCTGGGGCTTCTAGACATCCTTATCAACAGATTGTGCTTTATCCACTGCTGTTGTTGCTATTATGACTACTAACTCTATCGCTTCTTTTGGCAGAAGTTCTGCATATTCCAGTCTTCTTAATGTTGTAGCTTCACACAGTTGGGTTTTGTTGTTTTTTTTCCCCTTTTTTATTTCATTTTACACATGGACAGCACTGCTATTTGTTTTAGTCAGTCACCTGCAGCCTAAATGAAAAATACTTTTTTTTTTTTTCCCAGCAAAGCACTTGAGCATGTGTTTGCCTCTGGCTAAGTGTGTTTTCATGTGTTTCCATGAAGAAAGGGCACAGAGTTTAGCTAAAGAGATTTTTTTTTTTTCTGAAGTAGGACTGGAAGAGCTAATCTGAAGCTTGCTGCAGGAGGTGGAAATCTGCTCACTCCTTGGGGCCAAGTGCTCAGGCAATGGAGGGATTGTTTTCTGTATTCCTATGGCTACAGCTATAGCCAGTTTAGCCTTAGCAAGTCCAAGGCATTTCCTCTTAGTTACAGCCCTCTTTTAAAGTAAGGTAGCCTGTTTCTACCTAAGGTTTGTTACTTTCTTACTCACATCTTTCTAATCCTTTTGTCTATCTTTGGGTTAGGAGTCTACTCTGAATGGAGGCCAGGTCTGAAAGCTGCTGGATTTCAACTTTTACCTGACTGGAAAAAATAGCACCTTCTTGGTATTTCATGTCTTTTGTTTCTTTGATGGTCCTCCGTGGTGGTGCTTTGTTTTTCACTCTGCAGCTAGGACAGATGTGCTTTATCAGGGAGCGAACGAGCTGTGAAAGGTACACTCTAATCAGTAAGGGAATGAAGCTCCTCTTCTGGGTATGGAAACAACAGCATTTTCCTTGTGACTTTGATCAGTGCTTGTTCAGTCAGGTTACAGCCTCCTTCTAACGCTCTGACAGCTGACTTCAGATAACCCCATTTAGCCCTCTCTCTTTAGCCTACTTGTTTTTCTACATCTCTTGTTTTTCTAGATGATCTTATGCATTTTTCTTATTTCTAAGTCTACCAGTGGGCTGATAGTACTTTCTTTGTCTTAAGTTACCAAACTTCATAGAAAGCATCTATCTGCATTAAACCTGTCTCATATTGACTAGCAAGCAGTTATTACAGTTGTCACGGGCTGTAGAATCTCAGCTGAGCAGAGTTAGTCCATGCAGTGGGGAACAGGAGCGAAACCTGAAAATTTTGCTTATTAAAATGTCCTCTTTATAGGATGATGCTTGTGAATCCCTGTCTTGGGAGGAGATAAGGAAACAAGACAAACTGATTTATAATGGCTGTAATTTTGTACAGCAGCCATCACTATAATTATATTTGCTGAATGGAATTCATGTGATTCCTAACAATATTTTTACAGGATATCTTTAATCACTCAGAAAATAAAATTTAAACCAAAATTCCTTAAATTGAGTGAAATCTGTCAGCAAAGATGCTAATGCCAGGTCAGTGAGGAACAGGGTTAGCACTCAAATGTTGTTAGTGACGTACTCATTTTAGGATGTTGCAGTCTCTGCTGTTGCCAATGCCAGACATGGTCATGTACATCTTTTCTTCTGGCAATCTTTGGCAGGCAATGCACAGGCATGGCTGCAGTGCAGCTGCGGGGTAACTTTGTCAGGGACCAAGGGGAAGAGACTCAACTTCAAAGCAGGTCCCAAGGGAAGGAGAGGCAGCCCTGACCAAGGCCTCCATGCATTGTGTTTGGAAGAGCTTTCCCCAAGGTCACCAGCTGCGTGATCTCTGAGTTGGCCCTGAGCCCAGGCAGCCAAATCTCCGGGAGGATGGGAGTGGGTTCAGGGCCCTGGCATTCTTATTTTTTCCTTACTAAAACCCCCTGCCTGCTTCCCTGACCTAATGCTCCCTTTTGTTTTTTCTTTTCCCAAAGCAGGCTAGTGCAAGCAAGGAAGAAGTCCACAGCAACGCTGACTGCCTTTGCACTGCCCTCATGCTGATGTGTTGATCACTTTGTGTCTGTTGTATTCCCCTATCCAAATTATAGTAATAGTAGTAATACCCATGGCCGTGTGGATACCCTGTTTAGTGTTTGGGAACGTGTTGCCTAAACGCTGGTGCCTGGTCCTTTCACCGTGGCATGGACCTGGAGCGTGTCCCAGAAGCATCAGTACCTCTGGTGCCTGTCCGAAGTAGTCTCACTCAGCATCCTTTATTTCCTCCTCTTCCTCCTCTTTGTGGTATGAACGGGCTATTGAATCTTAACAGCCTTACATTGCTGCAGGGAACATTGTTGTTGCCAAATGAGTTTTTCAGAAATGCATGTCTATTTTCATTAGGAAAAGAACCTCACGTTTTAATAATATTGCTAAAATGTGAACTCTGAAGCTTTGTAATTGCCTGGTTCAGTCAGGAAAACTTCAGCCTTACCTCAGTGTAACTGCCTCAGGCTTATCTGGAAGTTGTAAGTAAACTGGAAAACATTTAATTGTTTTTGTGTGTGAGAGAATGGATGAAGGTACAGTGCTACTGATGTTAAATCAAAGTGTCTGCTTGACTTTCTGTCAGTGTATTCTGTAAGCATTCCTAGAAATTAGGCATATATCATAATTGAGTTAATTATGTTAAAGTAGAGTAAACAAAAAAAAAGCCCTGCAGACACATATATGCACATAGATTTTAAAAATTACAGTTGGCACCTTTGTGATTTTTTTGATTTAATCTAGGGAGGCTACACTTTCAGAACCAGGTGGTAATGCTGGAGCACTTAGCGTAGTGCTGATCACCCAGCTACGTCAACACACTAATTTCAGCGGTTTAACTGAGTTTCCAAGGACACAGAATCACAGAATCACAGAATTATCATGATTGGAAAAGACCTAAAAGATCATCCAGTCCAACCATCACCAATACTTCTCAGCTAAATCATATCCCTCAACACAACATCCAAACGTTTCTTGAACACCCCCATGGTCGATGACTCCACCACCTCCCTGGGCAGTGCATTCCAGTGCCTGACTACCCTTTCCGAGAAGTAATATTTCCTAATGTCCAGCCTGAATCTCCCCTGGCGCAGCTTGAAGCCATTGCCTCTAGTTCTATCACTGTCTACACGAGAGAAAAGGCCGACCCCTAGCTCACCACAACCTGCCTTCAGGAAGTTATAGAGAGCTATAAGGTCTCCCCTGAGCCTCTTCTTCTCCAGACTGAACAATCCCAGCTCCCTCAGCCGCTCCTCATAAGGCCTGTGCTCCAGACCCCTCACCAGCTTCGTAGCCCTCCTCTGAACACGTTCCAGGGGCTCAATGTCTTGTTGTATGTCACAACATAATGGTGTCAGCTCTTGGGTCAGAAATCTCAGCAAGGCAGAAGAAATGCTCACAGAAATGTTTTTGAAGAATTTACATGTCCATTGTAATTCCTTTGTGCAAGTGCACAAACCCACTGTTCGTTCAGTCCACAGTTTGGGAGCAATTCTGGGTTTCTTGCTGATACTCAAATAGGAGGTCATGAAGCCAGCAGTGACTGATCACCTCTATTTGGCCAAGAGACTCCTGTTTCGGCAGATCTGCCATGCCCTGTTCTCGTATTCCTTTCCTATTTGCCTATTCCATTGCCCATAACGGTAACTTTAAGGATTTCTCCCTGTCCTTATCTCAAACCTCGAGCCTTTTGTCTTATATTATCTCTCTCCGTTGGAGATGAGTCAGAGAGACACTGCGTAGTCTGGTCCCGACTGGGGCTAAACTACGGCACAGGGAAATAAATCCACGTGGTATGGGAAGGTTGTAGCAACTCTCCACAACAGCCGTGGTTCTTTTAAGTGTGCTTATTTTCCAGTTTTGCACTGACTGATAGAATACTGATTGAAACTCAGGATCTCAGTCTGTGTTGTTAGAGTGCGCAGTCATGAGGGAACCGCTATCTGGAACAGCGGTCTCTCAACTTTTTTTGACAGTGCAGCCCTATCACCAGTGCACCCCTAGTACAGGTTTATTTATTTATTTATAAATTATATACACTAATATATTAGGTACTTTACAAAGCATACACAAAAATAAAAATTAAAAAAGGACAAGCTAAATAAGCATTTAGAAATTGTTTATTAATGGTGCAAAATGTATTTTCTTGCCACACCCCAAAGAATTGGCTTGCACACCTCCTGGAGTGCACACACCCCACTTTTGAAACCACTGATTTAGAAGATGGGCTGAAGCTCAAGGTGAAAAAAACAAGACAAAAATCAAGAAAAATATATTTACTCTTTGGCCCCGCTGTACTCTGTGCAGGAGGTTAAAGACTTTCAGAATCTGATCCAAGACTATGGAATGAACTCCCTCAGGAGCTGAAGACTATCACAAACATCATTATCTAAGTGCAAACAAGATTTCTTTAACCTGCCTTTATGACATAAATACATTGCAACATCTACATTAAAGAAAACCACCTAAATTATCAAAGCAAATCATTCTGTAAACCTCTCCCCTGGGGCAGAGGAAGGGAGAACAAATGACGTGTTGCTTAATGCGCTACTGGAAAGCAACTGGGTATTGCTGCACTGGGGCCAGGACGTGAACAGACTAGTGTGTGACGGAAACCTGGGTTTGTTACTGTTTCTACTTCATTGGACATCTGCACCAACGTGAATTAAGTGTTCATTTCAGGTCAACAGGCAATATATATTCATTTTTTAATTGGATACTACTTCTTTAGGATTCTTCTATTGTTTTTTTCCTTCTGTAGTGGTGTCTTGACTGTGGAACCATGAGTAAATTACTATGAATCATTGACTCTGGCTGCGTCTGGCTGTAAAATACGCTGATTTCTTGAGCTCATTTCAAGAGGCTTTCTTGGATCATATTTCAGTAAAGCTGGATTGCTTTTTTTGGCATGAATATAAACATAGATCAACCTGTAAATTACTTGCTTCCAAAACTGATTCAAAGAAGTATTCTGAGTTAGAAACACAGTTAATACACAGGACAGTGAATCCCAACCTTCCCAGAGGTACACTACTGTTTTACTTGAAGGGTGAAGTTTATTTCATCCTAGTTATTGCCTGAGGTGGGACGAACCTGGAGTCAAGACTTTCTCCACCCTGGTGTCCTTTGCACAAGGGAAAGCACAAAAAAAGATAGGCTGTATGCTCCCACCTCATTTATAGCAGGTCATTCACCCAGGATCTCGTTTCCAGATGCGTGCAGGAATGAGAAGAGACTAACTTCGTACTCCATTCACTGCACTCCTGATTATGACAAGAAAGCAGCCTAGGTTTTAGAATTGATTAGGCCAGGCTAGAAACTTTGTGTTTTACATTGAAAAATGTACTTTCTGAAAAAAAAAAAAAAGTAATTTTTATAGGCAATTTTAAATTTTGTCATGATATCTTCATTTGGCTGATGTTCCTGGGAAATTATGTCTCTCCCTGTAGCACAGTGCTTTCTCTCTGATCACCCTGGCTGGTATTTTATGGAAGATGTAGGTTGACCAGCTTGCCCCACATGCCTGTGGGAAAGAATGGGGCATCTTTACTTGAAACAACAAGCTCTTTCAAGCTGTGGAGCTTCACCACAGTGGGCAATGAAAGTTTAACATTGAGATGACTGCAAGCAAAGCTTTTTAGCCTTGTTTCAACATGATTCTCTACCATGATGTATGCTAATCAAATGCTTTGGAGTTTGTGCTTCCCCAGGGTGTACCTTGAAACAGTACCTTTACACAGTCAAATGTGGGTATTGATACAACTTGATTGACTAGTATAACAATAAATAAAACTGCAGCAAAATTTGCATCAATTCATAGATTCATAGAATGGTTTGGGTTGGAAGGGACCTTTAAAGGTCATCTAGTCCAATCCCCCTGCGAGGAGCAGGGACACCTTCAATTAGATCAGGTTGCTCAGAGGCCCATCCAGTCTGACCTTGAACACGTCCAATGATGGGACATCCACAACTTCTCTGGGCAACCTGTACCAGTCTCTTACCATCCTCATAGTAAAAAAATGGCTTCCTTATATCCAATCTAAACCTACCTTCTTTCAGTTTAAAACCATTGTCCCTTGTCCTGTCACTTACAAGCCCTGGTAAAAAGTCTCTCTTCACCTTTCTCATAAGCCACTTTTAAGTATTGAAAGGCCACTCTAAGGTCTCCCTGGAGCCTTCTCTTCTCCAGGCTGAACAGCCCCAACTCTCTCAGCCAGTCCTCACAGGAGAGATGCTCCAGCCCTCTGACCATTTTCATGGCCCTCCTCCAGACCAGCTTTAACAAGTTCATGTCTTGTCTATTGCTGAAGTCTGATCCTTGGTGATGACTAAGTGCTGGTTTTGTACAGGAAATGTTGAAATGCCAACTTTCTTTGGGGTGGTAGAACAGGATGATAACAGATTCTGACACTTCCTAATTTCCCAAGGGAAAGGGATTCTGAATTTAGCTTGATGTAAAAGATCTTAATTGACGAGTTGTGCATAAATCTATCACTTAACTTTTCTCAAGTATTGAATGCTTCTTCTGAAGCTGATCTGAGTATGAAGTAGGGCATTTTGGTAACATTTCTAAGACATTTTGTGTAGTAGCTCAGTAAGTATACTAGCAACTTGCCTCTTGTCCAGTCTTTCATAAATAATGCATGTTTTGTATTGAAGCCAGTTTTTTAAATCTACAACAGACATAGAAGTCACAAACAAATGTTCACATGGCAAAACAAAAATGCAAGATTAATTCTGTTAGTATGAACTATTTGAATCTTGAACATATTAAACTTTATTTCTGAACAACTGTTAACCTTTGAAAGTAAATAGTTAAAGTAAAAAAAAGTAAGCTGTGGTGTTATGCCAAGTAGACTGAAAGATTTGTGACTAGAAGAAGTATGACTTTCTAGTATTTCTAGAAGTGTGCTGAAGAAATTAGTTAATATTATTGAGAGTTAACATATTGCTCAAATGGCTGTTACAGAAACATGGTTGGTTTTTTTTCTGACATTATTGGCCAAAACATCACCACAACCCTTCTTTGGTTATATTTATTAATTAACAAATGCATTTGATGAATTTTTCTGCTCTTTCAAGTGAACTAGTTAACTTATGCTTGTGCAATGTTTTCAGGAGAGAACTATTTACTGTGAACTAGAGTAACCCATGACTGCTCCTGAAAAATCTGATCAAAATTATATTTGGCATAACTAATCTGTAGATGACACTCAATAGTAGTAGGATTTTACACAGTGCAAATTTTGCCTCAGACTTCTGAAAAATAATAATTACTGAATGCTCCTTCAAGTCTAGTATAATTTTGATTTTACCCTCATCTTAAAAAAAAAAAAATCCTATTGTCAAGTTCTATAGGAAATTAAGTATGCTACTCTCACTCCCTCACCTCTACCAGCAAAGGTGGCTTTGCACTTATTACCAGAAGGCTTTTGGCTGATGTGTACAACCCAGTAAACACAGATGCAGACTCAGTCCTTTGAACTGAGGCTAAATGCAGCTGCTGCTGGAGTTGGAAGCACTGGCACAGGAACATCTAGTTTTGTATGGCCTGAAGTGCATGTTAAACCAGATTGTGCTAATAGGGAGAAGAGGACTACAGGTCCTTTAGTTGCTCTCTGATTCCCTTCCCCTCCAAACAGATACATCCCTGGACGTTGTTGTTATTGATGATGACTATGATGATAAGTAATGTTATTATTATGGACCTACCATCATGTTCAGGAGAAATAAAATTGCAAATTTGGGTGTCCTGTTCCGATCACACATTCAATGGCATGAAGTATAGGCAGATGTTTGCATTACAGCAAACTAGCTAAAATGTAAACTGACAATGCCGCAGCTGCACTTTGATCTCTCTGTGAGTTTTCTTACTCTGCAGTAGATGTGAAGCACTTTCATCACTTGGCACGTGGACTGACAACGTTACTCTGACGTTCGCACTCGATGTCCCATAGAATACAGCACGCATGCTGCTGTTTACATAGTTTACATCATATTTTTAGGTCTGTGTCTTTAAAAAATGACCATGATGTTCCACTACGGTACCCACAGCTGCCTTGCCAACACTGGGCTGGTTAGACACACCGAGCTGCAGCAGTTCAGGTTGCAAGCTTCCAGGCAGCAGCAGTGGCAGCAATCTGCTTTTGAGTTGGGAGGGTGTTCTTCATTGTCTCCTCCAATGTTGGATGATTAAGTTACATGGTTCACCTGTAAGTACTGGAGATGCTGTTCACTCTTTCAAGGTCTCGGGACACTAGAGTTGCACTTCTCTGAGGTTATGACTCTGCATCAAAGTTGGGAATTAGCATGGACAAAAATCTCACAACCTGCATCAGGTGTTTTCAGTCTGTCACATCACCAACAAACCCACATGACTGCATCATCAAAATCTGCCTTCAGAGATCATGTATCATTGCTGGCATGTCCTCTTCATGTCCTGTATGTCTGATGTAAATCCTTGTGAGTTAACAGGGCAGCTAAATGCAGGAACAGATCAGCTTCCTCTTCTGGATCCCTGTGGGGCAGCAGGGAGAAGAGAGAAGTGTGATGAGCCTGCAGAGCGGGTCAGCAAACCCTGGTGGACTGAGAGCCTTCTGCCCCGGTTTCAGCAAGGGTAGATGAGCTCTCTCACAACACCTAACACGCACTAGCTTAGTGCTAGTGAGCATGGATGTTTTCTCCAGAAGTCCCAGTAGATACTGTGACTTACGGCAGACTCTAGTTGCTGTGCAGTTCAGTTAGGGTAGATGTTTGTTGTCTTGTCTGGTAAACTCTGCAAAGAGGAGGTTCCCTCAGCACATATTTTTCAGAGAAGTGTGGAAAAGAGTAATTCTGTGTAGGAAGAAGGCAGGAGCTCAGCTGGAAAGAAAATCTTATCCCCACCCCTTTCTTTTTTTTCACTGCGGGCTCTTGCAAAAGGTCTTCAGTGAAGCTGGTAAATTATTTGTTTATCTGTGACATTCGGGTTATGGTCTGAACTGGAAGCATGTGGCCTGCAAGATCACAAACTAAATGCCACGTCTCTTCAAGAAGAGTTTTGGCCAGTGAATCAGACCACATTTTGTTCAGCTCCTTTTAGGTGACACCACGAATTGGAAAAACTTCCATATGAAATACTCCATCGACCTCACATTGTAGCATTTCCTGCAAAGAACATAGTGATCTGGGGTAGGGAGCGTTTCCTCTAAGCTGGCTATGGGCTTTGTGCGTCGTACTGCCCTAATGCTTTGTCTTCACTCTTGTTTCACATTCTGGCATCTGTGACACTCCTTACCATAGACTGGTTTCTGCTTTTCATCTTGCTCACACCTTCAGCTGTTGAATGGAGCTGGATAAAGTCCAGACTTCTCTTGAGTGCCTAATTCTTCAAATCAAATCCATCTTTGCAGGTTTGGTTTTGGCTTTTATTTTTGGCTAATGAAAATAGTGATACCAGCCTTGTTAACTGTGATACTTGTTATCTTTGTCATTATCAGTATGCTATTTCTGGCAAATATCTTGACTATGACATCGATTATACGCTCATCAGCTGTGTCATGTATTTCTGGATAGAGGAACTCATAACTCAGAGACGGCATGTAACCCTTTTCCACATGCAATCACAGAATGGATGGCACCTCTGCAGATTGTGTGGTCCAAGCCTGCTCAAAGCGGGGTCAGCTCCTGCAGGTTGCCCAGGACCCCTGGGGTGCACCCCCAGTGACCAGCCTCCAGACAAGTTTGTGCCTCCCATCACAGCCCTCTGAGCCCAAGTTGTGACCTAGGGACAAATCTGCACCCATCACTCCAAATATTTTTTTTTTTAGTACAAGATTGGATTCTGGTCTTTATGCTAACTTTTTCAGTTCACACTTGGTAGTAGCAAAATTTTATCCATTTGCTATTCATCTGCTTCTTGTAAATTTGAGGAGGTTTTTATCCCTAATTTGTATATTTCTATTTGGTGTCATTTTCTTTTGTCCTCATGGGCCTGCCGGGCTATCATGAGTGCTCTGCTAATGACGCCTAGGGATCAGGGTCATTTTGCTGGACACAGGTAGCTGCTGCCCCAGAGTGTCTTGACTGGCATGTGAAACACCCACATACACTGGTGGATAAAGCATGGGGCCTACAGGAGACCCATGCCCTGCTGGAGCAGTAGATGGAGTCAGGCAGGACCCTCCACAGCATCTTGAGGGCAGTAAATGACTTATTTAGGCAAATGAATTGAGTCCCAGTTACTAAGCCCACGTTATTTAGGCAACAGAATTGAGTCTCAAGTAATGAACCCATGTTTTTCATCCCTTCCCACCAGCTGAAATGACTACAAACATATTTTTTCCCAAAATAGCTGTTTTTTCCCCACTCTAAAGGTAAGTGTTACTAGTCTATATTCAGCATGCCTAGATTTCCTTTGCAAAGTCTGGACCGTAACTGCACATACCACATCAACCTGTCTGAAGTTTTCACAGAAAATAATTTTAGTCTTGCAAATATAGCAGCTGTGTGGAGCTGGGTGCTCCTGATCCGAGCTTGTGTCCAAGCTGCAGGCAGGTCTTTTTCCTGCTTCTGGAAAAACAGCCGTCTTGCCTTTTGTAGCCTGTCCCTTCGCTTTCACTTTTCCTCTAGCTGCCTATGCTGTGTATCAATCTGTGGTTTGCTAATTTAAACCCCTGTTTGTTTATCTATCATCTCCTTTGTCCTGTGGAATTTGCTCTTGGTCTTTTGCCAGGATGCAGAACACACATGGCTATTTTCCGGGA
>WHYT01017804.1:385238-446991 GCA_009806455.1 Tetrax tetrax
CTTTTTCTTTGTCTTGATTCTCTCCTTTGTATGGCTACAAATGACACAGATCTTCTGAGGCCGCTGAACCAAGAAGTAGCTGGTCTGTTACAAGTGCCTTGAACGTGTTTGCCTCTTGTATGTTTCTGTATATATGTTACAGAAAAAAATTATATACATATATATTAATGTTTTTACATATATATATATGTAAAAATTGTTTTGTTCCAAGTTCAGTCTTTGTAGGACTGCAGTATATTGGAGGGTGTCTCATGTCAAGATCTCCTCTCCCTACGTCTGCCTGTGGGCTCCATCCTTTTTCCTCGCTATATCTGCCATCGAGAGGAGCTGGACCCTTCTGGCCTGGCCTGCACACCTCTCAGACTGGGGAATGGGTGGGAGGTGATGGCCAACTTCCAGCCTGACTGAGGAAAAGCACTAAAAGCCCTCGCTAGCCTGGTAAAGCAAAAGCAAAATAGCAAACCACCAGATCTATGGTGGCCTCTGGTCCCCGCTTCTTTGTATTGCAGGTGTCAGTCCCGGAGCGGAGCCCTGCCTGGGAGCAACAGAAAGGATCATACAGGATGTTAGAGCAGCACTTTGCTGTGCAACAGCAACAACGAGGAAATACAGCGTTTATGGGCTAACAAGAGCAGCTTCAGTAGGAATCAGTTAACGTAAGCCTGGAGCTAAAGCTAGGCTTTCAACATAAATCAACTGGTCTAGAAGCTTTTAGCATATTTGTGTCAGAAGGGCTCATGTAGCCAAAAAGGGAAAAAAAAAAAAAAAGAAATGCTTGCGTGACCAGCTTCCCTTTCTGTAAATAGAAGAGGTCACTACTCATATAATTAGAACTGAATGCAGGATATATGTTGGCATATGCAAAGCAATATGTCTAAGGGGAATAACATATATTTAGTCTAAATCCCTGCTTATGAGAGAGGAGTTTAGGTCACAGACTTCACGAGGTTTTCTTGTCTGGAGTGAATGGTAACAGATTCACAGGACAGAAGGATTTCTTTACCACTAGTAACCAAATATTCTTGTGTCCAAAACAAGTATTGCCCAGCTCAGGAAGAGTTTCCTGATCTTTCTCACTGGAAAAGGCACTACATAAAGCCTTCAATTTTCCCTTCAAGCCCCTGTAATTGCAGAAGGAGGGAGGAGAGGGGCAGAGAACCACTCCCTGCTCCCCCCCCCTCCCCAGCCTCAGCTGTGACACTGTTCTGAATAGAAATTATGCCCAATTCATTTCAATCGGTGGCAGCAGACATTTTGCTGCTCTGAGCTGGTTTTAGTGAGTTATAGTCTGAGGGCCGGTGTAGCCAACCTCCGACTGTGCTGCCCTTCTCCTGCCATGAAAGACATGAGCTGCTGAGGATGAAACACTGGTCTTTTCTGCTATTGCAGATTTTTAGGTGGAAAGGTGTGAGCTGTCCTGCCTGAGATGTTGAGACGATCTTCCACTACAACTCCCTCCAACAAATTGTACAGCTTCATTACCAGGCAGCCAACAAAGTATGAGTGGTTGTTACCAGGGCTGTATGATCGGTCCAAGTTGCCCATGGCAGCTGGCTCACCAGGCTGGTGCCATCCTGGCCAGCGCGGTGGCTTGACCACCATCCCGCTGAAGCCCCATGCGGGAAGAGGAGCCCAACCGAAGCAGCTGACTCAATGAAAAGAAGATGTGGGTCTGAATATATCTTTGCTCCTAAGATGACAAGTGGAGCCTGGAATGTTTCAATTTCTCTTTATGTATACAGGGCATGGGCACGAGCCAGAAACAAAATGGTCTTTATAAGGCAACGACTCTCAGGCAGCAGCGCTAGCGAGGACAATCCATGCTTCGCTGCTGCGCAGCCGCGGGTGAGTGGAGAAACCTCAAGCTCACCCATGCTCATTTCCCCACCTCTAGGTAAAATAGGGTAGGGGGGCCGGGTGAGGTGACTATAGTGGGAGGCCGTGTGTAGATGCTGGAGCAAGGTCAGGCCATTTGAGGTAAGGGGAGCTTGTGGTCCTGCAGATCTGTATCCTGGCAGCTGCTGTGTAGAAGGTACCAAGGCTGGGTTGTAGCTGAGGGAGAAAGAGGGAAAAGTACTTTGCAACCTAAATTCCTGGCAGCAGTGGAGGCTGAATGAAATGGTATCAGTGTTGCTACAGAGGTGGTCTCTGAGCTGCAGAGAACCCAGGATCCTCACCACATTGAGAGTTAAATTCATCCTACGTGACTGGCTTGCTGTCTTCTGCCCTTAGCCTTTGCTGTGGCTACTTATGTAGGGGGGAATTATAGGGCACTGTTGGAGCCATTTTTGACACTGATGGGTTTGGATTCATTCCAGCAAACAGAGGCTATAGTATTTTCTCAAATATATTTGGTGCCAGTCTCCCTAAAAGTCTTCTGTCCTGATGCAGGGATACGGTTGCTCTGCATGCATCCATGCTCTGGAGCAGCCCCTCTCCCCCAGCACGTCCCGAGGGCTCCCTTCCCAGATACAGAGTCCAGAGCTACAGACTACCTGGTTGCTTCCCAGAAAATGATGCAAGCTTTAAAGAGAAACCTGCCTTACACCAATGCAGTGACATTTTTACTGAGCTTCAGGCAGGGCTGAAGTCTACAAAAGACATAAAAATGTTAAAGAGAGAATTTTCTTGATTTTGAGACATGGTATGTAGTACACATAAAAAAACAAACCAAACCAGACTAAACCAAACCAAACCAAACCAAAACAAAACACCCTACTTAAGATCATAAGCAGTGGGAATCATGTACATGTGATTTACTTATAATATCTCATCTCTTTAAAGCAATGTAATACAGCTGCAGCTAAATCTGCAGTCGTATGTCTTCCTCATGTTGAGAGGCCGAATGCATCATAAAACATTTCTGCCAGGCATGTTTCATATGCTAAAGGCAGCTTATGAAACCTAGAAGGAGGTTGTGTGGAAGGTACAGCGTGCAACGGGACTGCTTGACTCCAGACCGTATGGTCATGTGGGCAGGGAAGGTGTTAGACCTGGTGCTCGCTGTCCTTCGTACAGTCACGGACTCTCCGTTTGAAATATTCACCATCATTTGGTGACAGTTCAGTAACATAGATACCGTAGAGATTAAGTGGCTGGATTTATTCCATGTGTGGTCTTCACTCTTGGTAAAGGTTGTGAAAGCTTCTTGTTGTGAAGTGTCTGTGCATGGGAGTAAAACACCAGGATCAGTGACCTAACTGCTCTCCAGGTGAAAAAAATAAACTCTTGACTTGGGAAACAGGTCAGATTTAGAAACGTTAGTTCTATACAGGTTCCTGAGGAGTGAAGGCATGAAACAGACATGTCTTTTGTCACAGGAGATGGTAAAGGTGCTGAAAATTACTAGAGAAAGTTCAGCTCCTGTGAGAGTGGGTCTGGGGTGTTTCATTACTGGGAGGGTTTGATTCTGAATTTACTCAGCCTAGCTTTATTATTAACTTCAAGAGAGTTAATCCTGATCTACTCCCACATATGTGACAGCAGAAGCAAAACCTTTGCAATTCCTGAGACTAACAAGGTGCTTCTGAACAGATTAATAGATGTGGCTTAATACTGAGGAGCTAAGAATTGTTTGGACGATAGCAATGCTTTGTCATCCCTGTCTCATCACATGGGAAAGTAATTATCATTCTCATTTTGCAGGTAAGAAAAGGGAGCAAAGAGATTCAGGGACCTACCAAAGGTGAAGCTGACAATTGTTGAAAGAGCTTGAAATAAGAGCTTGTATCTCATCACTTCGGAGTCCTTTGCACATACAAATGCTATACTTTATATCAGGACATGGCTCTGCTCTCACTAAAACTGTGGATGACCACCCACTAACAATCCTAATGCAGTTCTGATGTGAATTCACCATTGTATTTCTGTTGAATTACCCAGAGCAGTAATGTTAATGCCATCTGGATGAGGACAGATTTCACCTGATCAAAAAAAAAAAAAAAAAAAAAAAGTCTTGAGGGACAATACTGCTGCTGCAAACTTCATTTGAACACACTTGAACTGACAGAAAGATTTTGCACCACTTCAACACCTTTTGTCAGATGGCTGAGATGCATCTTGGCGGGCAGCAGGAGCCCTCCCAGTTGAATCTGCACCCCACCCAGTCACTGCTGGGTGTGACCCCCCTGGAAACAAAGGAGCAATCAAATGCTAAGCCTCTCTGATGGTGCTTTCCATCTGTTTTCCTGCCAGCATGCAACATGCAAGCGACACCATTTCTAGGGAAGCAAAATTGTGTGATTGCCTCTATGTCTGTGCATCCCTCCCATTAACATCTGTCAGTCTACTGGCACCTTTGATCACATTTAATACAACAGTATATGTCTTGATATAAAATCATGTTCCTGCATATTAAGTTACCAGGGAGAGGAGAGAACTGAGTTTGACTGTGCACAGATCCATCCTTGGGACTTCAGATCCTGACGGCTGGGTCGCACAGCTGCACTTGGCAGAAAGCACGTGGCTGGCAACATACTCTTCAGGAAAAGTGTACCATGAACTATGTTAAGATTTTATTAACACAAGTCGGCAAATCAAGAAGCAAAAATCCTGAAGATAAAAGACTTCAGTAATTACACTACCGATGGAACCTGCTGGCAAAGAAGTGGGATGATGAATGTAATGAACAGTGGGTATGGGGTTTACTTTTTTTTTTTATAAAAATCTGTCTTTCCACATATCTTAGGTTTTAACCTGTAATATTGCCCTCAGATTTTGAGATAGGAAGGTACCTAAAGTGTCCAATTATACTTAATTGTAAGGCAAACCAGTTCACCTATTTACTCAGGAAAATAAGTGCTCGGGGACCTCTTTACTGATGAAAAGCACGTGTTGTCAACTGAGTATGTTTTTCTTCTCCAAACATAAAGGAGTAAAGGAGTTTATTTGTTTATGTAGAGCAGACACTCAGACTTGAAAGCTGAGAGACATATTTTGGGTTACCTCTTCCACACAGCACACAGGCTTGTATTTTAGGGTTGCTCCAGGAATAACACGATACTGGAGACACCAGTCTTCTCTCACTCTTCAGTTCCTAAGCAGAAAGAAATGGAGAGACTAACATCAAGTGGACATGGTCCATGGCCCTAGTACCTAATTATTGTCTATGTCAACACCAACACATATAGCAGAAGTTCCCTAACTTTTGCACAGGGGACAGAGGGTATCAGGTCAGACTTTACATTAACACACTTTTAGTCTTGAGCTGGGGCTCTGCAACCTCTCTACGGCTTTGAGAATATAGCTTTCCTTCTTGCTCATTGCTGTTAGACTTGAAGCACAGTTCAATACACAATATACAAGGTTCAGAGCTCGAAATGCTGATCTTTCCATGGGGAGGGTGGGCTACTTTGGCTGGGGAGGGAGGGAGGAAAAGAGAAAGGAGGAAAAGGGCAGAGGAAAGGTGGGAGGAAGATTAGTTTACTGTTATTTAAGTTACAAAGGCAACTGCTCAGAAGAGGAAATTGTTTTGCTGCTTGTGCCACCATAATTCTTTCCCCTCTGTGCATGCTGAGGATGGTGCTGACATTAATGTCAGAACCGTAATTAAAGTGCGTAACTCATGTACTCACTGACAGGACAGCACAGAATGAATGAAAAGGAGAACAAAGCTGAAATTGCATGGATCTCATATTTCCTAAGTGCCTGGATTTGCAATCCAAACATTATTTTTAAATAGCTTGGGTTTTACTGAGTCAATGCAGCTTATAAACCTCTTGGGATCAGAAGAAGAGAGAGAAGCCTCTCAAGGACAGTGCCAGGAAACTTCACAGCCAAAGCAGTGACAGCTGGAGGTGGGGATTTGAGACTGGTTTCAGTTTTTAAAAGACTGATGGGTTTGCAGAATAGGACATCATGTCAGTGGCAGAAAAGAAACAAGCTTTTATCCCACAGTAGGTAGTCTGATGTAGAAAGCAGCATCTGAACATCAATTCTGCCTTGCCATAAGCAAAGTGACCCAACTGCCAAGCTAGCCTGAGGATCCCTCTTATCAGCTTTCTACTTGGTCCTGCAGATTTCAATTGCTGTCTGGCTTCCAAAGGTCAACAAAGAACATGTTCACCCAGTGTCCTCCCTGGGTGGCAGTTAAAGCTCTCTTCTGACATGGATTTCATTCTGTAGACTACACAGATACTTCAAAAGACAGCCTCTAACTCCTAAACCTCAAAGGACTGCTGTAGAAGCTCCGGTGGTGGTCTCTCCAACGCCCATCCTCCAAGGAGGCTCTGTGGCCATGATGCCAAATGGATGAAGGGTCATAACTTTTCCTCCAGTTGTTGTTATGTTGTTATGTTGAAGTGAACACACTCACACACTCCAGCAGACTGAATTGCTGCTGGGGTGCATATAGTCGCTGTGGTATGTTGTCAGGGGAAAGGGGGAAGTGTTTGAACTTGATTACTCTCCAGTGACTGTGTAGAGCACCTGAGCAATATGTCATGCAGACTGGATTGCTTCCCAGGGCCAAGTGCTTAAAATTATGATGAAGTGGCATTTATATTCCATGTCTTGTTTTTTTTCCTTCCCGCAGAACCTTTCTTACAGGATTTGCCAAAAGGAGAAGGCAGTTTCCTTTCCTGTATTTAAAAGACATATGGGCTTCAGTGTGAAGGAGAAAAAGAAACAGCATATTTTTATTCATCATGTTTTCCTGAGATTTGATCCCACAATGTATTTACAAGGACAGTACTGCTGTCCCATCAAGCACTGATGCGTCCAAGTAACTTCAAGGAGAAGGGCAGTCCTGTGGAGCTCAGATGCATGCTGGAGTTAGGGCTAGCATTTAGGAAACCACTAAGCTCATAGAGAGGAAGCAAACAAATTGGGAGAATAGAAGGTTTTTGTGGTGAGGGGTGTCTTATCAATGTAGAGAAATATCTGATGGGAGGGTATAACAAAGACTTAATAACAAAGACATTATTAAAACATAATAACATGTCATTGACAGACCTGTCTCAGTCACTAACAGCCAAGGTTGAACAACCACAGGTTGAATGCTAAAAGGCATCAATGCACACTGGAAATCCTGCAGTAATGAAGTGATACAGTGTTGTAATTAAATAACTTACAAAGAATCATGGCAAACAACAGGTCAAAGAGATCTTTGGTCCCTATACTGTAGGATTTGATCACTGGTAAGTAACACAGAAAAAGAATCTGTATACTGATCAAAACACTTGTTGTACAATAGAAGTGGAAATCTGTGCCTTAACACTGTCCTGGGCTTCAGTATTTGTACACATAACCATGTTCCCTGCTTGACCACTCATGAAATATAAGCAGTGAAAACAGACAAAATTGTTTTTTAAAAAGACATTGGTATGGAATATTGTGCTTAAAATATTACATGTGTATTGTCTCAGTGACTTCTCAGGTGTAGTTCAGTGGAAGTTCTGCAGTGTTTCAATGTCTGTAGTTTGTGAGGTAGAAACATCATTATTTAAGAAACCTGGAACCTTTGGGGATGTTTTTAATGACATACTTTAACATATGTCTTTTTAATGGAGCATAAATATATAAATAAAATCTGTATATCCTCTTGTTTTTCACACTATGTATTCTCAAGCTGAAGATCCTCTTTCCTTCTATTTTTCGATGAGGTATAAATTCCTTTCGGTACCTTGTCTCACCCTCGCACCATTCCTTAGATACCAGAGCAGACTGTGAAATCTGGTTCTGTTGGTTTCAGTCTTTGATGGGACATGCATGTGCTGAATGGACAAGCAGGGGAACTGCAAAGGCTGGGAGGGCCAACGGTCATGACTGGTAGACAAGAAGAGGCAGAGCATTGCGGGATTTTGCTGTTCTTTTATACACTTTGGGGGGTGGGGGGGGTTGGGGTTTTTTTTGGGTTTTGGTTTTTTTTGCATGAGAGGGACCAATATGTTTTACATTTAATGCCTTAATTTTTGCATGATTTAGTTACTTGACACTGGAAGTAGTAAAGGGCCCAGATGCTACTCCTAGAGAGTTTACTGCAGCATTAATAACACACTTGCTTATAATAGAAAACCTTTCTTTGAGCATTAATAACACACTTGCTTATAATAGAAAACCTTTCTTTGACAGCAAACGTCTTTATGTTGAACTTCATGATGACTCGGTTTTGAATACATTTACCTCACTCTTTCCATTACTCTTCAATGTTAATCTAGCATAATTGTCAGATATTAACCATAATGTTAAGACAGATTACTGAGACAAAGCCCATTAAAATAATCAGTGTTTGATCTTAGAGAAAAGAAACTCCAGCTGCCAGTATTTGGGAGTGGGAGGCTGTCCTCGCCGAACACAGTGACACTTATGTCATTAACATTTATGTACTATTCGTGTTTATTTTGTGCTGGAAGGGCCTATTCCTGTTGTGGTATCAGTGCTAATTTGGAAGAACTCAGTGAAATAAATAGTAATGGCACAGTAGCATCTGTACGAGGTCGGAGGAGGAGCCCATGGTTAAGGCACTGGCCTGGGAGTTGGAAAATCAGAGATCAGTCTCCTACTCCACCACAGATTTCCTGTGTAAATTCAATATACAGCCTGATCCAGAAGAGCAGTCAAATGCCTAATGTGCAGCCCAGGTGGAATGTGGCTGTCTAGACCCAAGTGACAGCAAACCTGCCTCATCCTGCAGCACCTACATCCTGGGACACCTGCATTTTCACCTGTAAAGATTCGTAGGTGCCTAGTAACTTCTTATTACCTTAGACCCTCTTAGCTAGTCTGTGATGGTCCTTTTGTTGCTATTTTATTTGCAGCAATCTTCTCCAGGGGCAGCTGGTTTTTACAAATCCCTCCAAAGTATCCTTGGTGACAATCCTGATGGTACCTCTGCACTGCAGAAACCTTTTCACCATAGATCTGTGTGACGGAACGCCAAGGAACAGCCTTGTCAGACAGCTTCAGCAGTTACAGAGAGATAAACCCTGGAGGAAAACGTGCTATTTCAAATGCATGCATATGTATTTATTTTCTAATTTGCTCAGGTTTAAGATGATGCAGATATACCAAAGCGGTTTAGCCTGGAGTTAAGGTGGCTATGGAGGGTGTGCAAACATAAAAGGGTGTGTTGTTTTGGTCTCTTTGTT
Source organism: Tetrax tetrax (assembly GCA_009806455.1). Taxonomy (NCBI): domain Eukaryota; kingdom Metazoa; phylum Chordata; class Aves; order Otidiformes; family Otididae; genus Tetrax; species Tetrax tetrax. The sequence continues at coordinate 394,325 of WHYT01017804.1, forward strand.
TAGAAAAATTATTAAGGTTGGTTCTTTTTTTTTTTTTTTTTTCTGAAATATGTGCAGCAGGAAGGATACAGACTGGCATGCTGCTATATAGAACTTATTTTAGGTGGCCATTTGAGAAACTAGTGCCTTTCCCTGACTGTCCTTGCTAAATGCTTGGCCAGGCAGCTGAGAGACAGGCATGGATGGAGAGCTTCATGGCTGTCACCCATCATTGCTGCAAAGCCCTGCCAGTTAAATGGCCATTAGAGTTTAGGAGCCAGAAGATTGCTCTGAACTGCCATGAGTGCAATAGGAAGGACACACTTTGGAAATACAATTAATGATCTTCAATCGTATTATCAAAATTTGTTTTATTTATTAACTGCAAATGCCTATGTACATTTAAACCCTGTAGAGTAAGACCAATGTCTTTGCACATAGCCTGAAGTTTTCCTAAATAACAGGTAATCCAGGAGGAGATTGGGCGTTATATACGGTCATACATAAATGAGAAACCAATTAAATTATCCTCCTAAAAGCTTATATTTAGTGGCCAAGCTTTCTGGCTTCATCAATAATTGCAAATTCTGTGGAAGAAGTAACTTCTGCATCCTGACTTCAGCAAAGCTGGGAGGCTGTGAACTCCACCCACTGGTGACCTACATTTTGGCTGTCTAGTCAACCTCTCTGCAAGAACTACTTACCACAAGATGCCACTAGCAAATTACTGAGCTTCCATCCAGCACTCCTAACCACACACAAACCAGCTCAGTTAGGGAGCATCTTGCCAAAATAAGCACATCCTCACCCACATTGGACTGTCTGTCTGAAGACAGAGGCAGTTAAATATTTCTCTGGAAGATGTTTTTTCTTGCTGGAAGGTAAAAGGTCCTTGTTTCCATGTTGATGTACTTCCAAACTCTGGCAATCCTCTTCGTGTAGAAATCCCTGTTCTGCAATACACATTGAAAATCTTGGCCTTTGGAGCTGTTTTTTTTCCTGACCCAGAACTAGGTGGAGTGAAGGCATCTTTGAAGGAACAAGACTTGTGGAAAACCAAGTTCAGCAAGTCTGAATTAAAACAAAACAAAGCCTAGGGCACTCGCTGCTTTGGACTTTGGTGTACCCTACTTGCCCCTTGCCTGTAGAGATTTGTCCACCCCTGAGGAGGCCGTATGTTTCAGAGTGAAGATGGCCAGACCAGTTCACTTGGACTCATTGCTTCAGCTGTCTGCAGAGGCAGGCTGACGTCGCTTGTCTGGCTGCTAAATTCTGCACAGCTCCACGTGACGTCTTACGCGCCTTTTGGAATGAATTAATGTGCAGATTTGCAAATAATTTATATGAACATATGCCTCTGCTTGCAGTAAATATATCGTTTCAGAGCCATGGCTGGCAACTGGCTGCCCAAAGTCATGAAGTTTGGAGAAGCAGAGTGGGATTAGATCAGGGATGCCAGATATTGTGTGAAGGGTGGCATATGGGGGTGCGTGGGTGGGTGCAGCATCTGGCGTTTCTGTGCTTTCTGTTTGCTGCCTAAGGGCTGGGTGAGGAATCCCAGGATCTGAGGATACTTTTGAAGGTGCTGGCTGTAGGTGGCGTGGTCAGAGTGGAAGTTCTGGTGCCTGGTGATCTCAGGTGGATGGGTTGGAGGGGCATGCAATTCTAGGGAGAAGAGGTAAAATGTTCTGGAAGCTGGGAGAGAGGGGCTGTAGCTGGGTCACTCTGGAGGACAGAGATATGGAGTCAATCTGCGATTATTTTAGGAGTGCAAAAGAGCTGAAGGAATTGTTTTGGGCAAAAGAGGAGATTGGGGTTCCTCTGACGAGAGCAGTCACACTGATGGCTGGTGTGAAGAACTTCAGGTCCTGGTGTGCTCAGTTCTTCGTGAGCTGCCAGCATCCCTTCCCTGACTGCTCGGCAGGCAGCAGGGAAGTGGTTGGAGGCATGTGGCTTCCTCCTGTGTTCAGCTCTACCAAAGATGAGGAAACCCTCAAGATCAGATAAGGCAGGTCTGATAGGGAGCTTATACTTGTGTGTTTTCAAGCTTTTCTTTCCCTCCACAAGGTAAATGACGGCAGGGAAAAAGGAAAGTCTTGAGGAAAAAAATATGCGGGGTTCAAAAATACCACTGGGAATCACCATTTTCATTTTTTTGGCACTATAAATATTTTTTTCCTGCTTTGAAAAAAAAAACTCCAATTGTTTAATTAATCCCTATAAGGAAATGGAATTCCTGTTCCTTATAAAAACCTGATGTGCTAACATTTTCTGTCCTGAATTAGAATTAAAACAGCCACAGTAAGGAAAGTCAGTGTATTTTGGTCATCAAAGAACTGAGACTATTTTGAGGGAGGGGTTGAGGGAGGCCGTAGTTTCACGTTACATTTTCTTTGTGAGCCAGGCAGCCCTGGACGTGCTTTGTGTGGGGGTTTTTTAACCTGGTGAAAAGATCAGTTCACCGATCCGGTTTACCGGGCAGCCCTGCATGCCATCAGCGTTGGCATGACTGCGAGGACAGCATGGTAGCAGCGTGGGGCTGGGAAGGGGCAGCTCTCACAGGCCTGTCAGCCAGCTTTGTTGGAGAAGATGCAACATGAAACTGTAATCTTGTATGCCTTTCACCCATTAGTAAAATGCAGTCATTTCCAGAATTAAATGTGATGGGCAGTTAACAATATTCGATAACACTGTAGAAAAGCACAGGTTAGGAGGAAAAGAAGAGTCTAACTAATCCTGAAGGAAGAGACTCAGGTCTATTATCTAGGTATATTGTTATTCGCTAGTTTGTGTTGGGGCTACATGTTTTAGCAAATACTCCCACCAGACTTCAGCTCAAGAAAACAAACTTGCTTGTTTTTTAAAATAACCAGTCTCATCAGTTCAGGATGTATGTAATTAATAGACCTCAGTATCCCATGATATTTTGGGAACTCGGGTTTTGAATTGGCCTTAAATCTGTAAGTGCACTCATAGGAAAGGCTGATCTGAAACTATGTTCTTTTTTTTTTTTACAGTGACTTCACTTCTGTCCAAACTGATGAAGTCAGGTGGCTGCAGTAATTTGTGCCAGCGACTGTTGATATAATAAGAGACCATGGATTAATATTGAATAGCCACATTTTGAATAGCTAGGAGAACAGGTTTCTTGCATGCATCAGTTAATTAAAGGACAAGTTATAAAGGCAACTGAGCGTGAATTACGGTAAGGCTATGTTCCTGTCATCTGAGTCACCCCTAGAAGGAGGAATTCAGAGAGTCCTTGTGCCTTGCAGAACTTACAGTTAGGGACCAGACGGCCACCTGATATGAAATAAGGCAGCTGGGACCTGCCAAGGTGCAAGGACACCCCAGCCACAGCTCTTTACCCTGATGTGGCTTCAGAGGCCCCATCTAAGCTGGAGCACTCAAGTGTGCTTTCGGATTCCTGCAGTGGGCTGCACGTTTTGGCCGTGTCCCACTGGGAAGACGCAAATATATGGGCTAAATGTGAGCTGCAGTGTGCTTCAGCAAGTACTCGGTCTGGATACCTGAAGAACCAAGACCCATGAATATCCTGTAACGTATTTCAGCCACTGTTCAGCTGAAATAGCAGCCAGAACAGGTAATCCCCAGACTGCAGCCTCCAGGGACTGCCCATGTCCTGTGCTACCTGATGTTCCTGCTGAACAACAGTGCTTCTCAGAGGCTCGTGTGTTTGTCTTGAACTTTCAGTGGTGGCTTATCAATAGGGAACATCAAGATCAAGGACACAAGGAAGTGCAAGTTAGTGGTGATCAGCTGAATGTTCTGTGTTAAAACCTGTTTGTAAAGAGATTAGAGACACAAACCTACAAAAAATCACTGTGATCGTGTTCTGAACTAGCCCTCAGAATTAAAAGACATTACAAAGCACTCTCTGCATATGTATTTGCGTTCTGATATAAATTCAGTTAAAGTTTGCTCCTCTTTTGCTTTAATTATTAAATGCAAATTCTTGTAAAAGAAAAATAACTGACCAATGTTTGCAGAGAAGACAATTCCTAAATTAATAGCTGTGTACTCATCTTGCATGTCTCCCTATGAAATCTGAGGTTTGAAAATAACTGTGAAGAAGTAGATCTATCCTGACAGGAATATTTGCAAAAAGTGTAGCAGCACAAATCTATGGTAGAAATCTGATTCTGAGTCTAAACACTCAGGTAGAATGCTTAAATGCTGTGTGACCTGTTTGTCAATCAAAATATTACCTCTCAGATTTATATTATGAAAACTTTCATGTGAATTGATGATTGTAGAAATATTCAATTAATTAATTTATAGAAATTATTTTGTAGAGGAAATACGCAAAATCATGCATCAGGTTTTTTTTTTCTGAATTGTTATTTCAGACAGGTTTACTTTTTATGGGAGACAATCAAAGTGAAATTAGTCTGGGACAAAATAAAAAAGGAGAAAAGCAACAAAGCAATCGAAAGCTGAAACATTCCAAGCGTTTCAAAGATATTGTATTCCCCTAAAAGAGCTGAAAAGAATAGAGGAAGAGCCATGCAAAGTTTCCTCTGCATTTTGGACATTTATTGGTGTTTTAAAACTAATCAGAAATTGCAAAGAAGAGGAACTTGAAAATCTCATGTAAGAAAATAAATGTTACTATACCATCAGGAATGAATTCTTCCCCTCAACTCTATTGTAACAGTATACTGGAGAATATGTATAAAATTATTAAAGAACTAGCGTTTGCAGTTTAGTGAATACTATAGGGAATTTGTGCACATATATGTGTGTGTGTATTTGTGTCTGTCTGTCTGCACACAAATATGTGTTTGCAAAAAAGAGAACACGCGCAAGTTGGGGTGGAGAAGTTTTTTAAAAGGCAGAAACCTGATGTGCAAATAAGGCAGAAGAAAACTATTTTGAGAAACAATAACTCCTCTTTATGTTTTGCTTATTATAGTCAAACCAATCCACCTAGAACTAAAGGCAAGCAGTTGCTGGAGGGAAGCTGTTATCTCAAGTAGAAAATGTAAGGCAAACATGACAGTCTTAGTCATAGAGGTGAACAAAACACAATGCTGCCCCATTTCTGTAAAATTTCTCCTTCACATAATGTCCCAGGTACAGAGAAACCCAGAGCCACGTTCAGAGATCTGGAGGTCTTGGGAACAGCAAGTGTCTGTGTCCTGGCTCATAATGTCCATGGTATTTATGGTCTCCTGGCTCTGGCTGGATGGGTGTGCTGGTGTGCACAGACCAGCCGTGCACAGCCAACCAATGGGACCTCTTTCGGACTAGAGGCTTGAGTCCGAGTCCTGGTGGCCACACATATGATGGAGCAGCTAAATGGCTGAATCTGTCTTTTCATCTGGCTTTTAAGCTCAGCCTTGGGAAGGGTTGAATGCATTTGCTTCTAGCTTTACAGCAACTTGCATCCAGAGCTCGTAGCCCGTCCATAACCGGGTCTGTATCCACCCTAGTTCATGCTGACCTTGCTCTGTCAAGGGGTTTTAAAACACAGTCTGCCAGACATGGCAGCAAATTTGATGTCTGCAGTTTTAATAACAGCTAGACTCTCCCACTGGTACATGAGCAGCAGGAGGACAGGCTGTTGGTTTCAGACCTCATGTGGTTTTGAAATAGCTTCATGTGGCATGTATGATATCATTGCGGAAACCGACTCCCTCAAGAGTCTTCTCATCAGTCCTGTGTGTGATTTCTGTAGGTAATGCATCCTTCCTGTGGTCCCTGACTCTCTAGGTTACTGTGGCTGCATATTAATCTGAAATTTAAACATAGCTGATGCACAGAGATACCCCTAACCAGTTAGCCTGTTCCTAACGCCATTTTCCATCTGTGTATTTATGTACTTTGATATGTGTCATCTCTTCTGTTTTGGTCCTAATATGTTAAGCAGGTGGATGTGGTGTCAAGCACATGGTACACTTTACCTTTGGCATCTGCTGGCAGAACACACTTCCTGAGGGTATCGGAGAGGGGGAGCCGCAGTGGACGTATTGCTCCCGTTGGACACCATGGCCTCTACCCGCCAAGTCATTTTTCTGTTACCTCTTTGACAGGAGGAAAAGCCAAAGTTCAGTGGAGTTGCAGCTATTAATTTTTCACTCAAGATTTACTTTAAAAAGCAGGAAAAAAAAAATCCAACAAACAGTTTAGGAGGAATGAAGGTTTGGATTTTTTTTCTCTTTGCTCCTGCTATGAGTGAGGTCAATGTAAAGTAAGGCATGAAATGCAGCATCCCATGCAGTGAGTGTGCACTGTTCTTCGCACACAGCAAAGGATAAAGCTTGTGTGGTGGGTTTGTGTACCGGAGGGGCTATGGTGGCAGCTTCTGTGAGAAGCTGGTAGAAGTTTCCCCTTTGTCCAGTGGACTCAGCAGGACGTAGGGCAGAACTGCCACTGGTCAGGGCCGAGCTCATTGGTGACAGTGATAACGGCTCTGTGATAACGTATTTAAGAAGGGGAAAAGAATTTTTAAAAAGATGAAGAAGCAGAAGCGGAGGCAGAGAGGGGGAGGCGCAAGCTTTGTGGGCCTTTCAGCCCTCACACTCTGGCCTCCCACCAGGCAGCCATCCAGGCCCAACTCGGCCCAGCCCGGCTGCAAGAAGTGGAGAGGAGATGAGATGTGAAGAGAGCCTGAGAGGCGTCTGCCTGAGCTCCTTGTGAAGAATTTTTTGTGAGAGAAACAGCTGCAGACACCAAGGTCAGTGAAGAAGGAGGGGGAGGAGTAATGCGGCTCTTGGCCAGAATTCCCCTGCAGCCCATGGTGCAGCCCATGGTGGAGCAGGTTGTCCCCCTGCAGCCCATGGAGGCCCACGGAGGAGCAAAGATCCACCTGCAGCCCAGGGAGGAGCCCACACCGGGGCAGGTGGATGCCTGAAGGAGGCTGTGGCCCTTGGAGGGACCCCACACTGGAGCAGGGGAGGGATGTGAGGAGTTCTTCCGCAGAGGAGGAAGGAGCTTAAGAAAACAATGATCATAGATTCATAGAATCATAGAATGGTTAGAGTTGGAAGGGACCTTCAAAGGTCATCTAGTCCAACCCCCCTGCAAGAAGCAGGGACATCCCTGACTAGATCAGGTTGCTCAGAGCCTCATCCAGCCTGGCCTTGAACGTTTCCAGGGATGGGGCATCCACCACCTCTCTGGGCAACCTGTTCCAGTGCTCTACAACTCGCATTGTGAAAATTTTTTTCCTAATATCCAATCCAAATCTATCTCCCTCTATTTCAAAACCATTACCCCTCATCCTATCACAATAGGCCCTACTGAACAGCCTCTCCCCATCTTTCCTGTAGGCCCCCTTGAGGTACTGGAAGACCGCTATCAGGTCTCCTTGGAGCCTCCTCTTCTCCAGGCTGAACAGCCCCAACTCTCTCAGCCTGTGCTCACAGGGGAGGTGCTCCAGCCCTCTGATCATCTTTGTGGCCTCCTCTGGAGCCTCTCCAATAGATCCATGTCCTTCTTATGTTGGGGGCTCCAGAACTGGACACAGTACTCCAGGTGGGGTCTCACCAGGGCAGAGTGGATGGGGAAATGATGAACTGACCACAACCCCCATTCCCTATTCCCCACCCTGTTCCCCTCTAGAGCAGGGAGAAGGAGGTGGAGATAACTTGAAATGAAGTAGTTAAGCTCGGGAAGAGGGAGGAGTGGGGGGAAGTTGTCTTTGTTCTCTTTCATTATCCTGCTTTGGTTTTCTTAATAATAAATTGAAATAGTTTTCCCCAGGTTAAATGTGTTTTGCTCATAACGATAATTTGAACGATCTCCTCCTGTCCTTATCTCAAACCTTGAGCTTTTTTTTGTTGTTATATTATCTCTCTCCCATTCTCTCAGAGGGCGGGGAGAGTGAGTGAAAAACTGTGTAGCTTGGTCCTGAGCAGGGCTAAACTATGACAGCTTGTCATGTTGTAAGACCTGCTCCACTTTATGACTGGAAAACAGCCCAGCAGGTATGTTAAAAATGTCTGTGCCTTCAGGCAAAGCTCAAATGCCACCTCTCCATCGGTGGACATGGAGCTTTTTCTCTCGTAACAGCCACTCTGAGCCACGGCTGTTTATAGACTGAGCTGTCCTCACCCAGAGCCCAACAAGGAGGAAGAGGAAGCTCCTTCATCCCACATACCCACAGGCAGCTGCTGTTGTCTCCCTGTCTTCTGTCTTCAAGCCACACCGCAGCATTCCTGACTTCCTCCCTGCCCATGCAGGCAGCGCAGGCGATGCAGCAGCGACTCCGTGCTCCTTGGACAAGCTCTTGCTTGGAGCTGTGAAGGCTGAGGAAGTCGGCTGGGGCACAGCGTTGCTCCTTAGTTGGTCCACAGCCAGCTGTGTGCACAGCGCCAGAAAAATGCTGTGTGGTTGGGTTTGGTGTTTTTGGTTTTTTTTTCTAAAAAAAAGGCCATGCAATGAAGAAATGAAGCAATTAATGAATAAGTTCCGTATGATTGCCCTGGAGGTTGCTTCACCAGTTATGCTCCACTTCTGAATACTTTTCCACTTTATGGAGATGAGGGATGCAAACCTGTCTGGAAGAAGTCTAGCATGCGTAAGCTCACATTTCCTTCTGCATCAGGAGGCTTTGCTTTTTGCAGTTTCTTCACATTTTGCTTAGGTAAGCTGTGTAGTAATAGAACTAGAGACAGCTTTGTTGTTATGGGGTGACCCTTAAGACAAACAACATTTCTCATTTCTCTAATTTCTCAACATTTTCTACTGTTAAAACAACAAATAATAATTATTAAAAATGCCGAGAGGAATTTATGAGAAAGTCAGAAAGCAATATAGAGGAATGGGTTACTGGTCACACCATGAGGGTGTTACTCTGTATCTTACATCCCTCTGTGCAACAGGAAACACTGAACCCAAAGTCATCATTTTTCATATCCCACTTTTTGTACTTTGTAGTTCATAAAAAGGTGGTGATACATGAGAACAACTGGGAGGACATGTTGAACTGACCTAAGATGTTCCCTCCTTGCCCAGTTTCAACTGGTTTGTGTCACAGGGGAGCAGGTCCTGGCATCTCCTGACCGATCAGGAAGGCATCTGGGGAGCTGAAATAGAAAAGGTCAACCTCAAAATTTGTCTAGTGAGAGCCAGGAAAATGCCAAAGTCTATTGCCCATGGGCTACTGTACACAAAGGAACATCAGACGCCTACTCTCACCTGCGCCAGAAATTTTAAATGTATGATCACTTGGTATTGTCCTGAGATCCCATCTCTATTGATGGACATCATGGTCCTGTTTTGGGAATGGATCAGGTTTATTGACTGAAGGAAGCTATTGGACCGTGGCCGTATTACTTAAAGAACTGTAAGAGGCACAGCCAAGGAAACTGGTGTTGCAGTGCAGAACTGTGCTCTGTCCTTGGCTCCCTCACAGAAACCTTGTACATACTGCTAAAATCAGACTTTTCAAAAGTGGCTAGTGGTGATGTTTCTCTCTTCCAGATTTCTTGCTTGAGAGCTGGCTTCTTGATTTATGAAAATATTGTGGACATCACTGATTACATGTCAGCTGTCAGCTGTGAAGTGAAAAATTCACAGCGATTCTCTTCTTTCCAGAGAGGCACTGTGAAAAATAGATTAAAAAATAGAAAAATAGATTTTCAGTTGTGGCATGCTTGGATAATAAGATAACGCTTCTGCAGGACAACCTGAGAAGAAATGAATAGTTCTGCCTTCAGATCAGGGTTTCAGCAGGGTGTAGTAAGTAAGGGAAGAGGGATTGAAAAGTAAGGATAGACCAAGTACATGTGGGCTGTACCCTACCATCCACTTCCCAGTTACGCAATGATTCCATCAAAACAGTGTGTTGTTGCATGACTAAAGACTCAATTGTAGTGTAAATGCACTCTCTTATTTCTATCCTCTTAGTCCTGGCTACTATTTGCAAAATTTTGGCTTTTCAGCCTGTAATGTTCTTTTATCTCTTTTTCAATGGCAGCTAGCATTAAAACTCTCCAAAACAAAACAAACCTCATTTTATTAAGGAAATAGCAATGTTATCAGTACTACATCCTCAGGAAATAAAATAATGTAGAAATAAAATGAAAAAGGTAGGAAAATATACTTTCTCTTCCGGGTAGGTGTTAGTTTATCTCTAACTTTTCTGCAAATTGATTCAATTTCCTTTCACTTAGATATTCCAATTGCCTGCTCCAGCTTCCAAGAGAGTTGCATAGCCAGTACGGAGCCGCGCAGAAAAGGAGGAAGTGAAATAGGGCAGTATAGTTTACAAGCATTTTATAGTGGTAACTCATTAACAAAGAACTGGGTCTCCAGTGAGTGGAACAACTTTAATGTTCATTTTGCCCTTGACATTTTTCTTACACTGACACAGGCTTAAGGCAATGCCTACTGTGAGTTTCATTGTAAGCCCATTTCTGATTCTTTTTTTTCCCTTTTTATGGAGCAGGATATCTAGTTATCCAGTAAGTGGCAGCAAATGGCTTAAAGATTCATTGACAGTAAATTGTTACCCAGTGAATCTTTGACCAGTGAATGAACAAAAGTAATGCATTTCTGTACATGACTGCAGTTGGTGAAAGAGAAAGGAGAGCTGTGTACTCTCCACGCTTGCGAAGCCTCGTAAAGAATTTGCCTTTCAACTCCCAACCAGTAGAACCACCTCAGTTCACAAGATGTTTCAGCAAAAATGATGCATCTATTCAGTTTGGAAGAGCTCAGGCTGCCTTAGCCAAAAGCTGATCTGCTTAGCTTTTTGGTGATGTCTTATCCACGTGTCTCATGTGGATGGTGAGGAAGAATAAAACTGAAAAAAAAAAGAAAAAAAAATCAAGTGCTATGCAAATAACCACCTTACTCCTGCTTTGTTAAATACATAGGAAAGCACATAAATAGAAGTAATGAGATATTTAGAAAAAGAAACACTCATAAAGAAATTAATTTCAAGATCACCTGGGGCTTCCTGCTTATTTTCACTTGATTTTGTAAAAAAAAAAACCAAACAAACAACAAAAAACCCCAATCAAACGGGATTACAAACCGACATTAGTATTTATGAAAGAAAAGGAAATTGAAACAAATATTTGCTCACAAACTGTGGCTAAAATGACACTTAAGTTTCTAAAGAGGAACTGTGAGAAAGGAATATCTAAGAAAGAAGCCTTATCTGGTAAAAAAATTATTAAAAAACCCCAAACAGTATATGTTGAAACACCAATTAGAAACATCATTCTAAGCATTTTTCTTGTCCTTCTAGTACAGACTATTTTTCCAAGCGGAAAGACATACTAGGTTCCTTGATTTGTGACATGAAGGCGCTCCAGGGCAGTGGGCTGGAGAGCAGTGCGAGCCATTAACAAGCCATTCCGAGGTGTGCCTGAGGTTACGGGCAAACTTCGTGGGTAATTCTTGGACATCCTCAGGTAAGATAAAAGTTACCCACTAATAAATGCTGTACTGGAATAACCTCTTATAGTGAAACCCTGAGTGCCATTTGCCAATAGTTTCATCCTCCTTCCAGGAGGATACGACTGCTTGTCTGCCTGAGAGGTGTAAGTGGCTCCCCTGCCTGTTTGTGATTTAAGATAAGGCAGTGGGGCTGACAGGACACGGTGGGGGCACTGTTGTCATCATCATACAGAAGATACTCAGTCCAGCTTTCTCTTTTCCATTTAGTGGAAAGCACCTGGCTAAGACAGATATATGGATGACTACGAACTACAAGTGACTCAATGTTGTGGTCTTATTTAGTGAGGGGGGCCTAAGGTGGCAGCTTCTGTAGGAAACTGCTAGAAGTCGCTCCCCTTTGTTCAGTGGACTTGGCCGGGCCTAGGGCGGACCCACTGCTGGCCAAGGCTGAGCCGACTGGGAGCAGAATGTTCCCGTGATAATGCCTCTGCGATAGCGTATTTAAGAAGGGAAAAACAGAAAAAAATATAAGAGAAGGGAAGATGTCAAGAAGCTGAGTGGGGGCAGAGGCCTAGAGGGGGAGGCACTCGGCCCAGCCTGGCTGCAACAAGTGGAGAGGAGATGAGATGGATGATGTGAAGAGATTCTGAGAGGCGTCTGTCAGCCTGTTGTGAAGAACTTTTCTTGTGAGAGGAACAGCTACAGATCCCAAGGTCAGTTCAGAAGGAGGGGGAGGAGTAATGCGGCTCCTGACCAAGATTCCCCTGCAGCCTGTGGTGATGACCATGGTGAGCAGGTTGTCCCCCTGCAGCCCATGGAGGTCCACGGAGGAGCAGAGATCCACCTGGAGCCCATGGAGGAGCCCACACCAGGGGAGGTGGATGCCTGAAGGCGGCTGTGGCCCGTGGAGGGCTCGCGCCGGGGCAGCCGTTCTGGAGAGACCGCACCCCGTGGAAGAGATGACCCACGCCAGAACAGTTTCACAAAGGACTGTGTCCCGTGGGTTGGGACCCCACAATGGAGCAGGGGAGGGATGTGAGGTGTTCTTCCCCCGACTACGAAGCAGCAGTGTAAAAACAATGCGTGATGAACTGACCGCAACCCCCATTCCCTCTTCCCCCCTGTGCCGCTCGCGGGGTGGGGTGGGCAGGGGGGGAAGGTAGTAGAGATAATGTTCAGCTCGGGAAGAGGGAGGTTATCTTGTTCTCTGTCTCATTATCCTGCTAGTTTTAGTAATAAATGAATAGTTTTCCCCAAGTCGAGTCTGTTTTTGCCCGTGATGGTAAATTTAAGGATTTCTCCCTGTCCTTATCTCAAACCTCGAGCCATTTTTCTTATAGTATCTCCCCCTATTCTCTCGGAGGGTGGGGGGAGTGAGAGAGAGACTGCGTAGTCTGGTCCCGATCAGGGCTGAACTATGACACTCAAATAAACTAAAAGGGGAGTAATGCAATGAAGCTGATTCTGTATGAGCTGTCTTTCAAAAATATACATTACACTTGCAATAGATGACAGCTAATGGGTTCTGCTGAATCCATCATGATCACTTGAAGCTGCTGTGATGGGGCAAGGGATTGAAGCCATCTCCTGTAAAAATTTTACCGTATTCAGCCACCATTTAGTTCTCTGTGGGTCTGGATGCTACGGTGTCTTCAACTTTGAGCTGCTATTGAAGTCCACCTTGAAATGAGGTCTGCTAGAGACTAGTTTTCCCTTCCCAACTATGATAGTTCAGTTTAGGATGACTATATAATTCTGAGGTTTGGATTTCTGCTCTACTAGCAGGAGCAATTCAAGAGGTTAGTAACAATCTTTAAAGTTTCCAGTTATTCAATTATTAAGGAAAAAAAAAAAAAATTAAAAAAAAAAAAAACCAAACCAAAACCCTGCTTTGCCACTGGGCATGGTTTTTGTGGGATTTTTTTAATGACTAGGTAATTCTCAGATCCTTCTGACAATCTTGATAGCTCATAACTAATCTAGGGCAGAGCCTTTTAAACTGAAGGCTTTGTTTTTCCCTTGGTAAAGTCCCAGACTGCAAATCTGGGGGTTGTTGCAAATATTATGACAAAAGTTAAAAATCTGATTATGAAATAAAGTGAGCCAGCTCTGATCAAAAGTAAATTGTAGAATATAGGAGTGTTAAGAATCAATTGTAGTCACAGGAATTGTAACCACAGAGGTTTGACTTTTGTTTAAAATCATTTAACCACAGAGATTTTGATAAAGATTAATTGACTCGTAGCATTGTGTTTTAGGAAACTAAGGAAACCGTTATGGGCACCAGTTTGCTGCTAGGAAACCTTCTACCCCTCCCATCTCGATCTGGGTATCGAGGATTCCAATCAGTAGAGCTAAGTGAGATTAACCAATGATTGCTTTAATATAATATGATTAAATATCAATATGAGGTGATTCTTGCTAACTATAGAACTGTAGTCATATAGGTTAAATTTTATATGAAATTTATTTGTCCTTAGAGGGAACGGGGAGTCTTAGGACTGTTACAACATCTCGTTTGTTAGAAGTCAGCCTAGCATGTCTGGGGTAATTAAGAAAGATGGCAGAACAAAGGTAGGCCTCAAACGCCAGCTGTGAAAACAGGCCCTGAGCCATCGCTTTGGAGCCGGAAAAATCAAGGAGCAACGCGACCTGTTCTCAAGACCATATGTGGAGATTTTAAGGAGGGGTTCCACCAGCCAATTCGAGGAGGGGACGCTCTGATGACCCCCGAGACCACCAGAAGACCCTCGACTCAAAAGACTGAGCATGCACAAATGGGTGGGGAATATTATAATGATTTCTAGGAAGATTAATGTTTATGTATAATATTTATTGGAAATCTAGTGAACATGTATAACAGGCGTGTATTTAACCTGCGCTGTTGGATCGAACGGGCGTGCACGCTAGGTGGAGCGATCCCCCCTGCGCCCAGCGCTGCAATAAAGGCGTGCCTGCTTCTTCTCATTGCTGTCAAGGAATTTTATTCTGAATTTCAGTAACAGGGTCTTGGGGTTATGTGAGAGGTAATGAAGAAACTGGAAGGGACCACCTGTGTCACTGAATCTAACCTCTTCTGTCATAGACAACCCTATTACATGCTCACTCAGAAAGTTTTTTCTTCCAAAGGAGGCGTTGATGCAGCTTCCTTGAGTCTCTGCCTTATTGCCGTGCAACGGCAGAGGCAGCACTGTCAGGCTGTAAAACACTGTCCTACGTCAGGTATCCCACTCAGCCCAAAGCAGAGGCGTCCTCTGAACCTCCTGTTCTCTGAACCACATTTCCAGTTCAGTCCCTCTGCGTGATGGAGGGCCCTTTGCCATCTGGGTGTCCTGCTTCCTACTGGGCAGTAACGCCAGACGGAGCGGGAGGTGAAGAGTAGCACCCTTTGCTGGAGGGAACTGCACCCAGGGGTGTGGGCTAAGGGGATGAAAGCAGTGGAAGAACAAATGAGGAAACAAGGAAAAGGGGTAGAAGATGATAAAGAGATAAAAAGTAAGAGAAGATAATAAAGATCTAAAGCCCCTCACATGGTCAGGTGGTAGAAACTACAGTTTATGGGTTTCTTTTGCCTGAAGCTGGAGTTTCTGCTGCCATGCCTGAAGAGTTATGGTAGTTCCTCTCTTTATGTGTTCTGGTATGAAATCACACTGCGTGCAGCCAGGTGAAAAGAGTAATATTCAAGACTTCAGCGGATGCCTAACCAAGGCCTTGCAGTATGGTGTTCACATTCCGCTTTGTCTCCCGGATGTACCTCAGTAGATGCATCCTACGATCATTGTTTGCCTTTTCTATGGTTATTTCACAGAGGTATCTCATAGTTGTTCTGTAGTTGACTTCTGTGTATGAATCTTGCGCTGTCGTTCACAGCTTCTCAGGTACCAGGTCTGTTCAAAGTTTTTCTTTGTTCTCTGTTTCAAAGTTTTTCAAGCTTTTGGCAGTGTTGTGGTCAGCAATGAAGTACCACACAGCGGCTCACTTACCTTCCCCGGCGGGACGAGGAAGAGAATTGGGAAGAGAGGAAAACTCATAGGTTGAGATAAAGACAACTTACTAGAACAGCAACAGAAAAAAAAAAGAAAGAAAATATACAAATGCACAATTTCTCACCAGCTGATGACTGATACAGCCTGTTCCACGCAGTGATCATGGAAAGGAACCGAGAGCAATCCCAAGAGAGCGAGAAAGAGAGCAAAAGAGCTGCCCACCGGCCAACCCCCTTACGTACCGAGCATGACGTCTATGGGGTGGAATACTCTCTTTGGCCAGTTGGGGTCAGCTGTACTGGCTATGCCCCTCCCAGCTTCTTGCACCTGCACATTAGCAAAACCTGGGAGGCTGAAAAAGTCCTTGGTCTCTTTAGCAACAACCTAGAACATCAGTGTATCACCAACATTCTTCACATACCAAATCCCATACTAAATCCAAAACACAGCAGCTACTGGGAAGAAAACCAGCTCCACCCCAGCCAAACCAGGATAGGCTATCAACTTCCTTCTCCAGGTATTGCAATTACTGTCACTACTGAAGTACGCAAAATAAGGAAATGTGGATTTTTACTATGGAAAGAAGTTCTTATTTTTATAGAAAACATGTCTGAAGCGCTCTCATAATCTCTGCTATTGGACTACACTAGACAGCATGCTGCTTTCAGTGTGATGTAGACAAAAAGACCTTAAGAAGGTCTTTTGCCCTTAGGAAGGGCAGCTGTGCTGATGCTATAGGATGGACTCTCAGGCTTCTTGCTCAGACCCTATTACTTGGTTTAAATGTCCCGGTTCTTTCCTAACAGCCAGGGTACATTATGCTGTGCTTCCTGCGTCGGGCAGGCTAAGGTATATAATTAACCACACAGAATGATGTACGAGGAAAAAAGACATCTGTGTACCTGTAACCCTTTAGCAGGTATAGGTAAAACTAATAAATTTTTTAAAAGTATGTCTTCTGCTGGGACTATGCTCACATCCAGAGTGAGGTAAAATCCAGTGGAGTGGGGCAAATGTGGTAGAGCACGCTGATAAATCTGGGCTGTTTTTCCCCTTTTGTATCTATCCCATCAGTACCATTGTCTCAGCCAGCAAACAAGACAATTTATGAAGAGCAGTGAAAACAACTGTTTAAACAGCCTTTTACTGACTTCTGTTAAATCCTGGTCCTCAGTGCACTTTAGTGCTACTCCTACAAGTGTGAGAGGTAAACCACACAGCAGCTAACAGCTTGCCCCAAGGGCTGTGCTGGGTTAAGATGGCACTTGACCACATGGCCACCAGCTCGTGGCTGAGGGCAGTCATGGCTTTGTGTCCTCCCAACAGCAGCACACACACTGGGGAGCTGGTGCGCTGCCGAGGAGCGTCCATCAAGCACTACCAAAACAGAGGTCAATCCCTGCTGCTCTTTCCTGGAAAATAAACAGGGTCAGCACTAATAAACTGCATTATTTCCCAAATGCCCCACTTAGCCGTTTGCTGAATGGGAAAATTTGCAGCGTTTGCCAGAGCTCCAGACAGTGGCAGGCGCTTTGGCTCAAGCCTGACTGTGCTTTAGCCCGCTTTAGCCTGAAGAAACTGGAATCTCCCAGTTACCATTGAACCTATCCATAGAATTACAGAATCTTAAGGTTGGAAGAGACCTCCAAGATCTTAAAGTCCAACCATCGACCTAACACCACCATGCCTGCTAAACTATGTCCTGGACAATCCAACCACATTTCAAAGGAGGGCTTGCAAAGAGACAACATTCCTTATGAGTTTTTCATGAAGGCCAGCTACTGCGCAGAAGGAGAGAGAGCCGAAGTCACCTCCTTCCCCCAAAAAAGATGGTTGTCACAGGCAGCTCTCCTGCAGCAGCAGATCTGCAGGGGCTGCGGCTGGGCCCAGGGAGCCAAGCAGATGTGGGAGGGAGCTGGGGGGAAGGGTGTTGGTATCATGGGAGTCTGCTGAGGGTGAGAAGTTCGGCTTTCTGGATGCAAATCCACAGGAAAAGCAGGATTCATTAGCTGCTTACAGGAAACTTTCTGAAGTTGTTCTCACGAATTTTCTCATCTTCACTAGAGGCTGGGTTTTTGTCAGGAAAAAGTAGTAATGACACTAAAAAGGTTTGAGACTGGAGTTAGTAATGTATCTGTTCCTAGCCATGGCCAAAGCTTTCTATACAGCCCTGAACAAGCCACTTAATTTTTCCATGCCTCAGTTACCTCATTTATAAAACAGGAATAAAGATACCTTTTATCACCAATTACCTCTGGAAGCTATAAATAAAATTTCTTAATAAGGTGCCAAATACATATTATCTGAAAAGCTTTTGATTACATTTTTTCCCAAACTTGGTATCAGATTCCTACTTTTGGAAAACAATTTGCCTTTCTGCGCAGGTATTTAAAAGAATGTGATTGAGATAATGGCATTTAAGAAGGCAGCGATAAATAAAAACAGTTGCCTTACGGAGGAAGATTAGTCCAAACCATCTGATCAAAGCCACGTCGTCTTTTTTATTCAGAGGGAGATCCACTCCCTGCTGAGATGCTGATGATAACGCCCTCAACCCAGGGAAGAGAAGAGAGCAGCCTTTGATTGCCAGAGCCACCCCACCGCTCAGTGTGCCCTCGAGGGAGAAGAGCTTTACCTAACAGCTGCCTAAAGCTGATTCAGCCGCTCAAGGGCATCACATGCAATTCATGTGTCCCGGGACAAGCCCAGGAGATGAGCTCCCACAGCCGGTGTGCTCTTCCTTTCTGAGCTCAGTGGTTTCTCTGCGATACCCTTCCTCACAGAGACTGTCAGCAGTGGCTATGTGGTATGTAAGGTACGCAGTGGTTTCAGCAAAGGGTCTGTCTATCCCCCCACCCTCTCTCCAGCGGTGAACATCACTAGCGGCATGGCCTTAAGCTGTCAGGCCTTTTTGACTTCATACACCACGAGTGACTATCAGATTTCCACTCCTCCTTTCTAGATAGCACCTGAGGCAATGGCTTTACTATCTTAGAGTGCAGCATAAAGGGAAAAATTCTTGTATTTTTTCCCTTTCCTTCAGCTTCCCTATGAGCCTTACCAAGTTCCTCTTTCAGAGTTAAAACCTCTGCATTTGAAGGAGCAAATGTCACAGCACTTCTGTATTCTGGCAGCTTTCCTTTTCCTTCCAGCACTTTGCAGCTGAATGTGCAGATCCAGCCCCTTCCGACACAAAGTCTAAAAATTTGCATTTGCGTGGTCGGGGCCAGCACGGAGAAATGTGCTTCCAAATAAAACCAGCTCATGTCTGGATGGTCCCAGATTCAACCAGTGACCTTTTCTTCCCTGGTTAAGTCCTGTATCCAGAAGGAACCTGTGCGCCTGTAGGGAAGATCAAGGGCAAGAGCCAGGGAGATAGGCGGTCCGGAGCTGCAAGGTGACAGGGTGGCTGGTTCGCAGAGGTCCCTTGTGAAGGCTGTTGAGGGGAGATGCCTTCACTTCCCAGCACGACCACCCTCTTTATTCACCTTTCAAAGTCTCCAGCCAGCATGAGCAGCAGCTTGTGCCCAGAAGGTATCCTTTGTGGAGGATCCCCTGAGCTTTCAGGTTTGTCGGCATTTCTGAAAGGGTTCTGCTTACCTTTTGCCTCCTTGACTCCAGCCTGGTCCCCCTGAGGGCATGTGCTCTCCCTGTGCCAGACCTCTCCCTCCTCTGCCTGCTGGCTATGCAGGGCCCAACCTTAGAGCACCAAAGAAGAAACTAAGGAGCTTCTTCGATTTGGGAGAAAGAGATCCTCATGAATATTCCTGCTAGCCTACGGAAAAGTGAATATACATCCTTTGTCTGCCTCAAACCCTGTGCCAGGCTCCCTCCGTCTACTCGCTTTTACCATGAAGCAGGGATTTTGGTGGACTGGAGTGCTGTATTTTGTACAGAGAGAGACCAAAAATGGCCCTTATCCCTGCCTCCTGCCCTGGCTAACCTTAGGACATGCAAACATGGCTTGGATTTTTTGGTTGTGCTCGTAGGATAAGGACTGAACTGCGGCGTTAAGCTTCTCCATGCTCAAGAAACACTAAGCCCACTATAACTTGCATGGTGAAATGTTGTTTATGCAGAGGATTAAGAGATCTCTCAGATAAATGTGTTTGTTTTGATTGCTTATCTGCCCGGGGAGGGGGGCAGAGGAACAACCCACATGCTTTTACATCTAACTAACTGGCTTTTCAAAGAAAACTTCACTAGTGTGTCTGGACTTAGACTGTAAATCTCCAGCTTTTGTCAAATCCACTTACATTACATGACATTTTTCTACAAGGCTTATATTCTTTCCTTGCTTATAATACAATTGTTGGGTTTTGTTTATTTTCTACTTTTCAGCAGCTACACTGAAAGTTACCTACCTGTGTGTTCTGAGCTGATAATTTTTGTCACTCTTTTGGTGAGAGGAGAGGAAATGATTCATCCTAGGAATCAGTTCAGGCTTTGCAGTGTTATACACATCACTGAGTATTATTGCTCTTGTCTCTAATTACAGAGTCGGGCTGCATCTGCCGAAGTCACTCAGCTTTCTGAGGCTGGCATTAGGTAGTTGCTGGCTCTCTGCAAGTGCTAGATTTGCTTGTGTTTGGGGATAAACCTGCTTTAACATCAACCTGATTTATCTGGGTTCTTACTCCCCCTTGAATCTTCTGTGTGGCACTACAGTTTCAGAGGATTTAGCCCAAGTTATTTGGCGCCAAACAAAGCAGCTGGTCTGTGGCACACTGTGAGATATCTTGCCTTCCTCTGGCTGACAAAGGATCTCAATTTCCTGCTAACAAACACATTTGCTGCTTTGCCAGTGCAAGATACTGCTCAGCTTCACCGGCCCGAGAAGCAACCAGAGCTCCTCACGATGGCAACAACCCTTATCCACGATAAGGGAGCAACTGTTGAAAGTCCTGGGACCTCGGCATCCCTGTGATGTTAGAGGATGGAGGGCAATGAGGAGGCTGACAGAGGACACAGCTGAAGGCAGCCTGTCGTGTAACACACAAGTGACCTGGAAGCCCTGCCCGGGAGCCCCAGGACTGCGCTCACCGGCCACATGTGACGGCCGAGTGGTGGAGAGTTTCTGAGGTTGTTCCTTCTGATGCTTGCCTCTAGGTTCCCTTTATACAGCATGTTTGATTTTAATCTGTCAGGATCATGGACCTATCCAGTGCCAACAGATAATGGTTCATTTTGTTTAAAAATGTAACATAAAGGATGTGAATGTATTGAGTATTGGCACTGTTTGTTTTAACCATGGTATGGTAAATCTAAAAAGCATTGCATTGTTGTTTTAAATACTAAGAGATGTATAAATGGCTAAAACTTAATGGTAGCTTGCTCATGACATGCTTTTTATCTGAAATAATGCTGTGCGCTCTTGGTGGTGAGCAGCTGCAGTAACAGCATCTGCTGTAAAGCTCATCAGGATCTGATAATGCCTTTTTGCAAGGTCTGTGCCCCAAAGCAAGAGAATGCTTTTGAGCTTGTGTCCACGGTCAGCTTTCCATAGGTGAAGAAGAACACAGTAGAAGCTGTTGGTGTAGGAGAGGCACAGTTCCCGGGGGCTGCCCAGGTGATGCCGGGTGCTGGCGATGTCGCGTGCCGGCAGCGCTGGGTGTTTGCCGAGTGACGGCGATGCTGCATGCTGCGATGCAGGGTGCTGGCAGCAAAGCTGGCAGCCCATAGCTCAGCAGTTCTATCCACATCCAACAGCAGGTGGTGGCACACGTATTCCTTAGGCAGCTCCTCCAAGTAATTTATTTAGGGTGAAAAATTCCACTGGCCTATTTTGCTTTAAACGTACCAGAGGTATTGGTGGAGAAACCCTCTGATTATGTGCCCACTGTAAAGGGATCTGGGTAAACATCCTCCAGCTGACACAACACGGGGGCCCTTCCTTAATATGTTACTTGATCCTGTTTTTCTCTCCTCTTTCTAGGAGGAGAAGTGGTCTCATAGATATGGTTAAAAAGAAGAAGAAGCAGATGTGTGTGTATGTCCATAATATGTGCTGTAGCCACTGCAGCAGTTTTCAAATGTACTCTTTGTACACTGGAACACTGGCACAGGCTGCCCAGAGAGGTGGTGGATGCCCCATCCCTGGAAACATCCAAGGCCAGGTTGGACGGGGCTCTGAGCAACCTGATCTGGTTGGAGATGTCCCTGCTCCTTGCAGGTGGGTTGGACTAGATGGCCTTTAAAGGTCCCTTCCAACCCAAACTATTCTATGATTCTGTGATTCTTTTCTCTGTTTACCTAAAACTCTTTTCTCACCATTGGTAACACCATCCCACCCTATGGGTACCTAAAGCCTTGTTCTAACCCGGGGGGCGTGAGGGAAGGAGGCAACAAATAAATGAGGGAAGGTGGGGGCCCAGCTCCTGCCCATCCCTTCCTCCCTTGCCTCCTGCAAGCCAACAGCTGCCATGATGCAGATGTCTGTGGCCCCAGGTACGCCCAGTCTGGGAAGCAGCTATTATGACGCTCTCAATAGAGGCAATATCTTTTTCTTGCTGCTTTTAATACACGATGAAAAAGGTCCTGGCTACCTTCTGCAGGCAGAGGCAGGAGCTGAGGTTGGACTCTGTGACCAGGCATCACTAGCCCTGTCTGCTGTATCTCTCTCCTGGCTGCACCCCTTCCCTTCCTCCAGCAGCTCAGATTAAAACAACCGGGCGGTGAAGCCCCACTGGGGATGTGCAGCAGACACTCCCGCGGCAGAGTTGCGATGGGTATGGTTCAGCTCTGGCAGCTTTGTGTCCCTGGCTGAAGCCCATTTCTGTAGGGCTGTGCGTGGGAAATGGGCCTGCCCTTGGCTGCGACGCGGAGGGCAGGAGGTGCTCAGAGCCCTGGGGACCTTTGGCAACCTGCAGGAACCCAGATGCTCTCTGACAGCACATGAGGCTTGACAGCAGCCAGTCATGCCAGGGGGATTGTGAAGGGGATTTAGAAGCTGAACTGCAGGCAGAGGGCATTGAACCTCTGGGCTGTGACAGCCCAAATGAGGGGGGAAAGGGGCAGAAAGGAGTTGCCACCTTCTCACCTACTTGGGGATATGAATAGCTGAGCTGTTCTGCAGGTGAGCTGCTTTGGGTGTTGGGCTCTTCTTTGTTCCCAGGAATGCTGCACAGCTCCCTGGGAGAAACCCTCCCACCTCTGAATTTCACAAGGTTTTAAATTCACATGTCAGAGGATAATCAGGAAGACTAGATGCTTGTTTGTCTTCCCCCGTTTTCCCCTGCTTAGTGGCTGAGATGAACCAGTGTGGGAGGCTGTAGTTGCTATTACAGCTGCTTTTTTTTTTTTTTTTTTTTTTTTTTTTTTTTTTTTTTTTCTTTTACACGTGTTTAACTTGCAATTCCCCACGAGGTGTTATCAGCCCTCACCTGAAAGAAAAGGAACCGGGAGCTCCCATTCTGCAGGGAGCAGGCAGCCCTGGGGGATGGGCGAGCGCTTTGCGAGCCTTCAGAGGGTGACAATGGCCATTGTTTAAAGCCGGGGGGAGGGGGGGCTCATTGCCACGTAAATTGTGCAGACACCTAGCTAGATCCGGTACTGCACTCCCTGTAGATACAAGTAGAGAACAGGCAACTACTCCCATACAAAATACACTGATTATAAAATTATGATTAAGCCTACCCTGTCTTAAGTGATCCTAACTGGTTTCAATGGAAGAGACCTTCCAGTGCAGCCATCCCTCCATGTACATATTCATGTACATAGCCTCAAGACAGATGTGCCTGACCTAAAGTTGAGCTCTCTAACATGTTTCTCTGCAATTACAGCTGCAGAACTTATTTGACTTGAAAGGTTTGTTGGTTTCATAATTTCTAACCTCAAACATGCCCAAATAATGAATCAGACCACAAAACTGTTATTTAGGCTCTCAAAAATGTAAGGAACTTTTAGGCTTATTTATTCTAATTTCTTTAAACCTTTGATATCATGTTTCACACTCTTTATAGCAAGAATGAAGTAAAAATTATTCAATGGAAGCTTAGATTCCCATTTAATAAGTTATTTCCAGGAGGCAGAGACATAAGACTCATGTGAGGCCAGAGGAGCTCACTGCTAGGATGCAGGCAGCTGCTCTGCTAAGCCGAGGAAGTGCTGACCCCAGTGTGCCTGCTGTTTATGTCTGAATGATCCTGGGAACAGCCCTCAAGGTTTCCTCCAGAAGCTGGAGATGTGCAGATGCTCCCTGATAAGCCGCATCTCCCGGTTAGCAATGTGCAGCCGGGACGCCGTATCTGTTCTTCTGCACTGGTGTTGAGATGAATGATCCATCACGTAAGAAATCAGGACAAACTGTAAGTGCTCGTGACTGCTGGTTATGATCTTACCGCATCTGCCTGGACCTGCAGGGGAGCTACGGAGGAAGAACAGCATTTCCACAAGCTCTGCTTGCATTTTAAAAGAGCTGACTTCAACCTGCTCTGTGATTTGAAATGCAGAAGGGAGAGTAAGGATACAGGGCTGATGTGATGCTGTTCCTGTGTCGAGAACAATAAAGAGGGAATGAATCAGCATAGATGAGAGAAAAGCTATTTTTGCTTTGTTCTTGCTTATTCTCATTGGTATTACTATTATTATTGTCACATATTAATAATGTTATATTATCATTACCATATATTATATCATATTATCATATATTATTACTATTATATTTCATTTAGATATTCTATTAACATAATACATTATAAGATATTATTATATAATTAGTATAATTATTATTATTACCATTAGTAGTATTATGCAGAAAAACTATGTGCCTGAAAAAATTCCCCTCCTGGGAATGGCCACTTCAGGTCCAAGCATAGTGAGAAACACATGAGGTATTCAGGGAAAACATCCTCCCTTCTGTCAGGCACTATCTCATCATAATAATTTGGGGCTTCAAACATGGAGCATGGCCTCCCTTAATCCTGCACTAAACAAATACTAAAGAGAAGCAGTCTCACCCTAGAAGTGCCTACAACTTGTATACAAGGCATCTGTCCTGCAGAGGGGACATTGTTTTCAAAAGCTACCAGTATGCTTTTCTTACAAGCACCATATTCAGCTAAACACTCACACTTTATTTTATTATAGTTTTGGAATTAGTTCAAGTTAGACTTTCCATTCTCTCATCATGCTGTGATTCATGCGAATCTCCCAGCTCAAGTAGAAATTAGTCCTATCAGAGGTCAACCTATCTACAAAATTAACCACCTGCCAAATGTTGACACCTCAGCTGTTGTGCATGGCCTTCTTCTGCAGATCACTAATACATATGTAGCACCTCTAAGCTCATTTTGTCATGCTGAAGCTCGCTACCTACTCTACTTTGTGCTGTCTTTCTGAGGTTAGAATGTGTAAAAATACATGAATATTGTAATGATTAATTTTTCTCCTCTTTGTAGTTTCTTGAAGCTCTCATCTTCATAGGCTTTTTCACATGTGGCAGACTGGGGCCTTGACTCAGCAGCTGGTGTGTATAATCTCCAGGTACGCTACTCCCTTCCCCTTAAAAGATAGGTGTTGAACACTCTTTTATATGTTTTTAAAAGATTTTGACCTCAACCATCAGCAGATGCAGTGATTGGTCATCTAGTATCCACGTTTTGGGGATAACTTCAGCAAATGGCAGTAGCATGGGACAGATTATGTGTATAACACCTTGCCGCTATCCCATTTATCTAACAATAATCAGGTATCTAGAATTCTGCATTCATTAATTTATTGGTAACTGGAGCTGTGCTGCCAGACAGCTTTCTCTTTTTTTTTGGCTACAGAACAGTTTAAAGGGGATCACAAGGTCCATGTTTGGTACGGGGTATGGTAGCTTAGGAGAAAAAAGGCAATGCTGTAAACCGGTGGTGTTGGCCGAAATGAATGCTCCCCCTGCTCGTCTCTTTGCACTGAATTTCATCACCACAGATGCGGCAGCTGGGGAACACAAGAAACAGCCACAGCCTTTCTGTTCTTGCAGCAACATCCCACACTGAGAATCAATATTTGTTATATCCTACAAGTCCTACTAAGCTGCAGACGAGAAGCAAATTAATTTAGTTTCAGGCAACAAAGAAATTACTACCACAATTAGTCTTTCAGTATATTTATGTACCACATCCTCATGTAATTTTTATGACAGCTTCCAGCATGTTCCCCTGAAACATGAGAATGGGGATCAATAAGTATTAAATATTAACATAGAGGCTGGGTACTAATGTCTGACCTTATCACTAGTCTAAAACTGGATATTTAATAAACATCATGAGACAGGGAAATCTGTTCTAATAGCGTAATGAAGCTTTAAAGTGTGATTTCCCCCTGCTCCATTTCCTGCAATGAGCTCTAATCATGGCCTCTGCAGATGTTTGTCTAAAGACTGAACTTCATGCTGATTCTCTTTAATCTTTTTAATATTGTTTGTTGCACAGTTTTCAGTGCATTGTCTTCTTTAGGTCCTTCTTGCCGCCTCTTCATTTCTTCTCTTTCTTCTCTTCTTCTTCTTCCCTTCTTTTTTTCCTCAGAACGCCTTGCCCATCATCATTCAGGCTACCATTTTATCTCCTGGTCCACACTCGAGGAGCAAGCTGATACAGAGCTTGCTCACTGCTGTGGGCTCTACAGGTCCACATTGCTCACTACAGGAGACCTGTAGGTTGGTCCCCTATGGCCACACTTAAGAGGGCAACTCAGCTGTGGGCTGCTGACACACCCAATGATCCTTCTGATACACAGCACCAACATGTTCCTAAAAGAGACTTCAGAACTGGTCAGAATGGTGTTGCAAAAGATCCAGTGAGGGGGAAATTTGCTGAACAGAGCAGCTACATCATCAAGAGAAAAACCAGCACTTTCTGCGCCCTGGAGCATGACCGCCTGCACCATTCTACTGGGAGCATGGTGCAGGCATGGTTTGGCCCAGGCTAGTTTGTGCTA
This sequence comes from Tetrax tetrax, assembly GCA_009806455.1. Classification (NCBI taxonomy): domain Eukaryota; kingdom Metazoa; phylum Chordata; class Aves; order Otidiformes; family Otididae; genus Tetrax; species Tetrax tetrax. Next base: position 420,589 of record WHYT01017804.1, read on the forward strand.
TCCCAAGCATCTCCTGGAAGGAACTGGTGCAAATCCCCAGCAGGCATTTTCCCTGTGGGCATCCTGATATGGCCAAGATCTGGATAAGAGATAAGGCATGGAGGTAAGCCATCCTGCACAGCTAGCCTCCGTGTGAAGAAACAGTTCCTGGCATGTTTAATTTACTAGTACAGCTGTAACCAGCATCCCTAACCTAGGATGCCCTTCAAATGGGTGTGCCCTTTGCTTTTGCAAAAATACTCTTTTTTTTTTTCTCCACCTCCCCTCCCTCCACTAGCAAGTTAATCTTGAAGTAGAAGATGACTGATGTGGTGAGACATGGTTCTGGTGAAGACTTGGTATGATAGGCAGTGACAGGACCATTTTTCTGCAAACCTGCAAGAATGCCACAGGGTCAGCATATGACATGAGATATCCATGATCAGAAGTGTGTGGTCCCTACTATGGGGAAATGTGGAAGTGCCAACTGCTACTGATAAACTTATGAGGGTAGGTCTACTCTTGAAGCTACCGTAATGGAGAGTTATGCAATAGATTTGACACACCTGAGGAATGGGATGCCATTCAGAGGCACCTTGACAGGCTGGAGACATGGGCCAATGTGAACCTCATGAGGTTCAACAAGGCCAAGTGTACCTGGGTCGGGGCAGGTCGACCCAGGCCCTTGACTCCTCTCTCATAAGACCCCACCTGGTGTACTGCATCCACCTCTGGAGTCTGCAGCACAGAAAAGACTAGATGAAGCAGGTCTAGAGGAGGGCCACAGTTGGGGCTGTTCAGCCTGGAGAAGGCTCCAGGAAGACCTTAGAGTGGTCTTCCAGTACCTGGAAGAGTGGTGATAGGATGAGGGGTAATAGTTCTAAACTAGAAGGAGGTAGATTTAGGCTAGATATAAGGAAGGCATTTTTTACAATGAGAGTGGTGGATGCCCCATCCTGGGAAACACTCAAGGCCAGGCTGGACAGGACTTTGTGCAACTTGATCTGGTTGGAGATGTCCCTGCTTCTTGCAGGGGTGTTGGACTAGATGACCTTTAAAGGTCCCTTCCAACCCAAACCATTCTATGATTCTATGAAAAGACACATGTAATTGCATGAATGAGGTCTGTGACCTCCTCATGAGGTTATTTATGGTGTTGCTTGTGTGGAATAGCTTGTTGAAACTTTATTTTGACGACTTCTTTTCTGTACAAAACCTTGGACTTAATTCATAAAAACTGTTACTTCCTGTCAAAGCCTAGTTAGTCCTGTTGTGGGTTTAATAATCTTAAATCAGCTTGCCTGGGAAATGCATGAATTCTCATTTCTTTCCCCTAATGGCTGACTTTGCTAGCATGGGGAGCAATGTGGGATAAGGAGCATCAGCTAACCATGTCTTATTCTGAGAGAACCTGTTTACCTTCTCTTAACTTGGGTGATGAAAGCTTTTGCTAAATATTTTCCTGAAATCTTGATAGGAAATAACTGCTTAACTGTAGGATGACAGCGGAGACTGAAAAGTAAGTGCTCAGTGCTAAATCAAAGGCTTGAGGTGAGAATTAATGTCTATGACTCATGTTAATAAATCCAGTTCAGTGCATAATATTGGCTCAACCACAAATAGTTTTCCCTTCAGGTTTCCAAGTCATCTTCATAGCCTTGGGCATGGAACCCACATGGGAGCCCGCTTATATTCTTGCTTGGCCAGTCTTTTTACTGCTTCTCTCAAAAACACCAGCTTCTGTAGTTGGGATCACGTGGCTCCCTGCATCACCTCCTTTTCTGAGACCCTCTGAGAGGCTCCAGGTGGAAACACAATGCAGAAGTGCAGGGCGAGAGAGAAAACAAGGTCCAGCGTGCTCATTCCTGAGGCCATAGCGTGGGCTTGCATTTGTGTTGGCGTTTGTGCTGACGTGGGCACGGTGCCCTGACTTCAGCCACGGTCACCCCGGAGCAGGGGCGCACGCAGGGCAACACGTCAGCTGGTCACACACAGCGCAAAAGCCGTGTGGGAAGGCAACGGGAGAACCACTAAAATAAACATGACCAGAGGAGGATTATTGCAGCGTAAAAGCTTTGTGGCTGATTTTAGCCAGGGAAGACCACAACAGTAATCTAGTTACATCCCCGAAAGGAAGCGTGTCATGTGCGTGCCACTCTTCACGCACAGAGCCAACCAGCTCAGAGTGGGTAAGTCATACGTGTAAATAAATCCTTAAAATCTGTGCTGCTGCAAGTCCACCTGGCCATCTACCTCAAAAACGCTCAGAAAGCAGTTCTAAAAATGCTACATCTAGTTACTGAAGTTAAAACTTCCACTATCTTCTTGTAAATGGCCTAAACATTAGTGAGCTGCGTTCCAGTCCACTGAAAGAAAGGAAAGAAAGTCCCTTCTTTGCTCCTAAGGCTGAATAAGGAAAGACTGGAGACACATTCACACATCCCACTATTCAAAATAGGTCTGTACATAAACTGTGGAGCTTGAATAAGGGAAATGAGATCAGTAGCAGTTCACAGTTGTCAGGTATGAGTCATGTCTTCACATTTTTTTGGACCATGGGAGCGAGCAGCATGTTCCAAGCAATATGCTTAGTGGAGTAAAAAAAAAAATCAGTCACCACAACCTATTTACATCAAACAGTATTACTGTGGCTACAGCCTCCAGGGGAGAGCTGAGCTGAATCTATAATGGAACCTTTGATAGCAAATACAAGTAAATAGCAAGAGTGGGAGGAAAACTAATTTAATGAATATGGTTTATTTAAATATTTATAGAATAAATCTTGCTCCAGTATGCATTCAGAGTAACTGAAAGCAAAATGTGGCTCTCCCCTGTTTAAAATATGAGATGGGTAATATTTAATTTAAACCAAAAATGATTGTTATTAGATGCTGTAAGGTTGCATTGCAATATCTAACTTCTAGATGGCTGGCTTCTTTAGTGAGATCCAGAGTGCAGAGCTAAGCACCCAAGCTTCCTTTGTGGTGTACCAGGAAAGAAGTAGAGGGATGCAGGAAGAAGAAGAAACTGCATACTTGTTGTTTTGTTTTGTGGTTTGTTTTTTTTTGTTTGTTTGTTTTTGTCAGCTGCAATTTATTGTGAATCTGCAGCTTCATTGCTCCTACACATCACACAGGGCAAATTTTGCTTCATTTAGTCTAGATTTAATTTATTTCAAGCAGTCCTTCACCTTATCTACATTAGGGTTTTAGTTAAGGAATGTGCTTTTGAAACAAATTGTCCCGTTGTTGCCACTTACTGCATCTGGTGTAGCATGCTCGGAGTCTGTAAACCAGACTCCTTTCAGACTGAATTCAACAATGAGGTGTGCTCCAGGAGCATGTCTGATATGCTCGAACCACAAGTGCATATTCAGTCCACCGGCCCAGACAAGAGTGCATCTTAAGTAGCCCCCTAAAAGGCACCTAATGTAGATGTCAGGTTTTCAGCCTGAACTGTTTCACTCTGCCGATCTGCCCCCATTATGCTGCGTTACTCGTGATGTAGACAGAGCCCTTTTCTCAGGTCACTGCAGGCTGCTTGGACTGAATTTTTTTTTTTTCTGTTTCCCATTTACCATTGGCCTACAGCTAGCTCTTGCCTGCACCAGCATTCAACTGCCTCTTCAGAAATCATCAAATAGCTCCTAAAAAAAAAAAAATCTATCTTTGTAAAGTGCAAATCCAATATTAGCAGATAGCTGACAGGTAGTGAATAACAAGTCTCCTGGCTGTGAGATTCAGCACTTTATTGATTGGTAAGAAAACCATTTTAAAAAGTTTAATATGTGTCTGCTTCACTTCCCCTTAGCAGCATAATCCCTGGCACTTGGAACTCTGCCAGCGATCTGTTAACACAAGAGCACATGGGAGAGCAGGTGCCTGGCAAATCCCAACTACCTTGCATCAGTACCATCAGGCCTTTATTAGATACCTGTATAGGACCAGCAATATCAATAGGCTCCATAACCAAATGCCTCTCTTTAGCCCAGAAGATCAGAGTCATGTAGATAATTTGGGTCTCAAAGTGCTCCTGTCGCCCAGCTTGGCGGGTCCTCCTCCTTTGCCTGGCCCAGCTCTCAGTTTCTGCACAGAGAAATGCCCTCAGTGAGAGGGAGAGGGAATGCCTTTGTGCAGAGACATCCTGTGAGCGTGAGGCGTGCTCAGAGCAGATGTCCCTTGCACGGGTATGGGTGTGAGGAACCTGGTTTCTCAAACTCAGGTGCTTCAGCATGAGGTAGGTGCTGAATTGCTCTCTGCTGTCAAGGCAGAGCTACACCATGGCATGCTCTGAAGCAGCACTTCAGGTGTTTGTGACAGGATAAAGTAGGAAAGGAAATGGAAGCAACTCCTGAAATTAGGAATTTCCTAGCTTAAGTGGAGCTATGGAAGTGGAGCGGGTTGCAATGAGCATAATTTTAGCACCCGAAGTTTCAAAACTGAACTCAAAACTTTGAACTCACTGCATGTTAAGAACAGCGCAGGAGGAAGTACAGAATAATTCGTGTGCAGCAATACATACTTCTGCTTATTTCACAATAAATTTCCACTGTAAACTTTCTCCCGATTCCTGTTGGATCTGACCCTTAGTTACCATTCGCACAAGCGATTAAAAGTGTCTGACTACTCTAATAGGGGCTGTTTCAATCCAAAATCCAATAGCTGCCTACAGACAAAAGGCAGAGACCTCATTGAAAAGAGTGTGTAATCTGTGTAGGGTTTCTCCAAGTTAAACGGAAAGAGAAAAACAGCCTCTGAAGGCTATGATAGTTAAAAAGAGTACAAACTTACATAATACATGGTGTGAAAGAGTGTCAGGAAACCTGACCTGATGGAATGAGTTGCAATTGCTGAGGAAAGCAGGTTGGCTGTTGAAAGCGTATTAGAGGCTGGACGCCAGGAAAAATAAGAAACAGTAATGGAGAGAGTTGCCCTGGGACAGATGTCTTGGAAACAGAAAATTTGGGCGAGCAGGGGTGAGAGGAAAAGCAGTCTTGGAAAGAGTGAGCAACACAACTGTGCACTATTTGTTTCCAGATTGTTTTGGGGAAATGGTCCTGCATGCAGTTTCCCGTAAACACACAGGACTGAACAACCAAGAATAACTTTACTCATAATTTCCTCTTCCTGCTAGAAATAAACCTACAGTGTCATTGAATATTAGCTGATTGAAACAAAATAGTCATATAATAGGAGCACGTTGGGAAGCTGTCTTCTGTTGCATCAGCTGTATGTTGTATCTGCCCCCTCATGCACAGGAATCCAGGTGGAGCTGGGTCCTCTAGCAGACACATCTGGGAAGTCACCAACGCACCTCTAAGCAGCATCTTAGCTCTGGAACTGGTGGCCTCTGATTGCACACCTGGGTCCAGTTTTGTCTTCGGTGAGCGGGAAGCAGGCAAGCAGCAAGGTCTGAGATGGCTCTACTGCAGTTGACCCTATGGTCAACTACTGAGTGCCCTCCCCATGGCTTCTCCTGAGATCTGCTGCCTTGCGAGCCAAGCGTGTGCTTCTACAGAGTGTCATTGCTCTAAATGAAGATCTCAGTTTTAAAGCCTTGGATTGAAGCCAACAGGGAAACTTTCTGTGGCAGTGATCCTGGACATATTTCCCTGGGGAGGCAGGGTGCTGGAGGTGTAGCCCTTCTAAACATTGCGTTCCATACATATTTTACAACATATTTTACAACAGCCTTTTACAACAGCAAAATCTAGCTAATTTAGGAGTAAGCTTGCTGAATTTGTGCAGGGACTTACATGATGTGGTCGCTACGGTAGCAGAGGGGTGGAGTCGGCCTGTTTATAGCATCCCACAATCCTCCTACTGCAGTGCCTTTGAGGCTAAGCCTTCTGACAATCTACAGTCTTGACCTTTAAGATCACTTGAAGGTCACTATTTTTAGGTGCTGGAGTACACCTATCACTCTTCATGGCACCGTCAGGAAGCTAGGCTCTCACTCAGGCATAACCTCATTACCGTGCTAGCCACAGGAGTCAGAAACAATATGGTGTGGGCCCCGAGGGGGGCTTCCTGCGCATCGCAGGAGAACCTCACACCAAAGTCATCATGGAAAAGCTGTAAGATGTGGTCCCCCCTGAAGTTTACCTCAATCCTGCGTGTTGATAAGCAAAAAATTTTCTGGTATACTGTAGCTCATCTGCAACATCTGTAGCTCATGCCTCCTGCATGGCTATCGAACTGTCCTTGCTTAAAAATGCCAACACTGACAACTGAGCTCCAAAATGTTAGTTCTCTGACAGATGGCTGTTAGACAGATTTGGGCTGTGTTGGTGCTTGGTGTTGACACCAACCAGCTAGTTCCCCTAGATGATGAATACCATGTGCTTACATAGGTTTAATATTGTTTTGTTCCTCTACATCTACCATACGCCCTGAGGCTTGTGCCTGCTCAGCTGTTTCCCACACTGTCTCTTCCCATTCCCCGCCCAGCACGAGCGGCAAACCTCGCTTGCTCCTTATTTTTGTACAGACACCAGCACAGCACAAACCAAGTGCACTGTGCACAGGCAAAGGAAACCTCTGCAGAAGGGCTCTTTGCTTGCTTACAAATCCTTAGATGTGGGCCCTAGCTACTCCTGCTGCTCCAGCTCATGTGTTTGCCCCATGGCCCTGCCCTCCATCCCCACCAGCCCTGAGCTGCGGTGCTGGATGAGCCTCACACCATCCATGTGGAGCTCTGTGGCTCCCAGGATGGGCACACACCAGCTGAGGCTGTCAGCAGACATCAGAAACACAGTTCAGGGCAGGCTGTGTTAGGATGACAAGGTCACGTCTTGAGGACAAACAAAGCAGGACATTTTGGGGTCCATGCCCAGCCATGCCCCATGCGCTCAGCAGCCCCCGCCTCCCACCAGGGCCCAGCCTTGGCTACCTCTCAGCCTTGGTCCCTGCAAAGCCTCAGTCCCCTGAGCCTTCGTTTCTGCACAGTCAGCTTTTGAAAGCAGGTAGCAAGGCTGGTACTGCATCCTCTCAGGTGGGCTTCCAGGGACAGGGGCTGTGGCTTGAGAAGTGTGCCAAGCGAGTGGTCAAGGCAGAAAGGGACCAGTTGGGACAGCCCTCGCAGAATGTTTTTCTGCCAACACTGTTGTCCTCATGCCTGGCAACACAGCACCCTGCCTGCCAGTCTGCTGCCAGCTCCCCGTCGCTGCCAGCCCAGCCAGCGTTACTGCCATGGGGCACCCACTCCTTGCTGCGTGTTCACTCGCTCGTGTGTGGAGGTGTCTGTGGTGTCTTTGGCCAAAGTCTTCTGTGCTTAGAAAAAAAAAACCAAACAACTCTTTGAGCACCCCTGAGAGCATGTATCCAGAACTGGAGGTGGTGAGGAGAAATTATGCTGTACTGAAACTGTACTGCAAACATACCTGTTCCTGCGCGTACCTGTACCACATGCCTGAGAATGCCTGAGATAAGATCTTGTCCCATACGGGAAATCTGGAGCCTTCTGATCTGTGCAGACTGATTTAGGCTGAACCTCTGCTGTGGATGAAATATTTAACACGGTTACAATTTAGCAGCAATTCAAGATTTATTAATGGTGTGAGGTAAAACAAAGGTTGAATTTAGCAGCACTTAACCATTAACCAATTTAAAGATTAACAAAGTGATTCAGTAGAGTATGTTATGATTAAAACAGTAACTTAATTACAGATTCGAGAATGACAAGATTCATAGTAACTTACTACAGGGTATCCTACATCAAAATATATGGATAAGCACAAAGTACACAAACACAAATATTTGGATCCAGTGAAATATATGCATATATGTATGTACAGGTAGAGAGGTGGATAAAAGAGGCTAGTCTATCGTTAAAAATTCTCTCTTCTTTCTCGAGTTTGGAGTACTCACAATGCATCAGCATTCCTCAACAGGTGATAATTGAGCCTCAAGAAGTTGAACTTCACCCTGGCTTTTCATTGACTTTGCTGGCAGACTGTCCTTAAACCTCTTCAGTCTGAGGAGGCTATGCCTGAGAGGCGTCCCAGCTTGAGGGAGAGGCTGGCCGCAGTCGGCTGCAACAATCCCGGAGATCTCCATGGGTCAGTTGTGCTTAGGGTCACTATTTATAGGGTCCGAGAGAACTGATTTTTGTCAGGTAAGGTACTTTTCCATTTTGGCCCAACTCAGATTATGAAATATTCTGGTCCTTTCCACTAGTTACGCAGGCCCAGAATTTTTAGATTTTTGAAATTCTGATATCACTCCCCTTAGACTCTGACCCAGGTGCAGGTGTACGAGGTTGTCAGGAGGTGATTGACTCTTATGAACGTTTCCAGTAATGGGGAAAGTAGGAGCCAGGTATGTTAAGGGAGTGTCTTAATGCTTGGGTCTACCACCTTCGCAATCCAGTCCTCACTCATCCTAGGTTGATATGTGAACCAGGATGGGAGGAATTGCACCAAGCACTGAGTGCCTCGAGAGGGGGGTGGAATTGCACCACCACAACCTCAGACGGATGCCCTCTGTAGCTTAGATGCAGCTCAACACAAATGCATTCAGGTTTTGGGGTCACTGCACTGGAAGGTTGCTACTCAGACATCTAGCTCCTTGCCAGTATGGCACAGCTCCTTTTTCCCCTGTAAAGACTTAGTCGATATCGCCCACTCCTGCATCACTCCATGTGTATGGTATGAATTAGTCAGAGTGGTGGAGGAGAACACTAGAAGGGCCTTGCAGGCTAGCTTGCAAAGACTTACAAGAATAGTGTCATCCCAAAGAGCATGGGATGTGCCCAGGATTTGCAGTGGGTGCCTAAGTTCAGTGCTTCTTCATGTGGAACCTAAAGGGGCACCATCAGGTTTGACCTACCAGGGCACTACAGACATGGCTCATGATTCCTCACAGCACTGTTCATAAGCAAGAGGGTTCCTTCGGTGCACCTTCATTCGCTGTGCCAGGTCATTGCTCTGCAGAACTATCAAGATCACTATCAAACACAGAGAATTAAAGTTTTGTTTAAAAGTACGGGCCAAAGCTATACATGGTAGGTAGTCACATAACTCAGGTTGTTTCAGGGATGACTGTGAAAATCGTATCCTGAGTAATAGCTCTCTTGACAAGTCCCAACAAAATATATTTTAATTTCAGATTTAGCAAACTGTCACTGACATAATTCAGTCATAATATAACATGCTGTAAAGGAATATCACTGCCTGCTCACTTTCAGTGTAACACTGAATATAACCCTTGGTTATGTCAAGAAAACCCCAGCTATCTCAAAGAAAATTAGAAGTCATGCCCACATGATACAATACCTTTCAGTGAGATAAAGCAGGTTTAACCTGGGGAGTTTTACCTGGGTCCAGTCCAGGGTAGTCCTTCTCAAGACCAGATGTTCATTTTCCCATAGATGTCTCCAAAGCAGCTATTTCCAGAGTTTTCTTTCCTGTCAACTGTATTCATATAGTTACAGCCTTAAAAGCTAGACTCCTCTAAGGTGTACGTCAGCTGGGTCAAACTCTTATGGTCAAGCCTTGGCATGGTGATTTTAAACTTTGTGCTTTACTCACCTAGACAGTGGAAGTCCAACAGGGAAGAGTGCTTAGTAACAAAGGCTCATGTCTGCTAGAAGCGGGATGGACTCTTACACTAGTGGCACAACACAGTTCAGGCCTTCACACCACCTGGAAGGGGGGCAAATTAAATCGGGGTTGGAGGAGGGAGGACACACACAATCAAAGAGGATGTTCCTCTTTCACATAAATTAGCTTTGAGGAAACAGATCTGTATGAGTATAGCTGATGGAAGTCCTGTTTCCTACAGGGTCCTCTGTGGAGACCTACTGACCGTTCAGATTGTGTCCACAAGGACAATGATACCGTTCACTGCTCCATAACGGTTTCTGGTATGTCTAGTAATAAATCTTCTGTTTATAACATAAATGAAGTCCATTTTTAACACCCTGTTTGATAGTACATTTATGGCAAAAAACTACTGTGGTCAGTAATAGCTGGCCACACTATCACTATGCTGGATACAGCATAGTAAATGCTGTATCTAGTGATAGACCTCAGTTGGAGGTCTCTGGATAATGAACCTATCCCAATTAAATTAAATTTCAATTAATAAGCAATAGATATGGAGGCTTAAAATGCACTTTCATTGAAAAAGAAAAATCTTGATTCTCAGTTTCATAGTTAGCCAGTGTAAGTGACAACAGTGACGTGAGGAACAGATTGAATATAAATGGAACATAACCAGCAGCAATATCTGAAATGACTTACAAAAAATGGTAACAGAAAGTACAGAAGGTCAAGGAAAAAAGCACAATACTCTCCTGGTCATGTATTGCTACCATGTAAAATGGGGTTTAGCCACAAAAAATGTCAAGCGTGTAAAGCACAGGCAAGCCTTCTGTTGAATTGTCAGCTGAATCAAAGGTCTCATTTAGGCAGAAAAAATCTCAGTCAAAGCAAATGCCTACAGTTTTACCTGTCTTTCTGGACATCTTTAATGGCCACATGTTTTTAAACATAGGCCAGGAGTCCATGTATGACACAAGGAAAACTGCATTCACTAGAAAGGGAAATGAGGCATCGGTTTGGCAAACCTGCCATTCTGGAGGCATGAGAGAGACGATTCCTTCTTCTTCTGTAACTTTAGGGATAACTCCTTGACTAAGTAACTAGTAGCTAGTAGTCCAGCTACCACATCACCATTGGGGATGGTGAATGATCTTCACTACTCAAGTCACTCACAGGCTAGAATGCCACTTGTGCTTTAGTATCCATGGAAAGTGTCATCCTACAGCTGTGAGGGTCATTTAGACCAACCTAATGGAAATGTTGCCTCCTTCTGTTCTGAGGCTTTACGCAGCTCAGCTCCAGACACTTCAGCTTAATTTAGAGGCAAATAGGAGGAACCTCAACGGTCGTTACTTAGCACTGTTACTGTCATCTGCACCTCCTGCCTTACTGCCTATGAAACAATCCACAAAAGCACTGTAGCCTTTGGGGTGAAGAAAGAGCATTATTCAAGGCCCTGGTGCTGATCCTTGCCACCTTGGCACAGGGAAGCCCTTTCTCCTCCCTCTTCGCGCAAGGTCTTATTTCATACGCAGCTATAAAAATTTTGAAAGGCCAGGTTGAACGGGGCTCTGAGCAACCTCATCTGGTTGGTGATGTCCCTGCTTCTTGCAAGGAGGTTGGTCTAGATGACCTTTAAAGGTCCCTTCCAAGACCTTTAAAGGTCCCTTCCAACCCTAACTATTCTATGATTCTATGTCACAGGAATTTGGGGTAGAAAGCCCCAAGCAAATAATCATTTTGGGGCTGTCCTGCCTGCTCCCCAGGGTGTGCATAGAGCCCACGTCCGGCTTTGGGCAAGCTGTGTAGGGACCTGCTCTGTGGCCACTCTTCCCTCTCCTCACCTGCAGCAGGACCTGAGGGCTCTCATCTGCATCTCCAAGGTGTAACTCTCACTTGGGAAATATTAACAGAATTGAATGTTAAAACAGAGTGGAAGGAAATGCAGGTCAGCTAGCACTGTCTTTTTCTACTGTCCAAAAGCAGTTGAATCTGACAACCCTTAAAACCCAAGAAGCACAGAAAACAGAAGCAATGAATAATAGTATATTTTCAAAACATTTTGACACGCATTCAATAAACATCAGCTGCACAATGAAGAGGCACAGTGCTGTGTGTTTGTAGCCAGGCTTGGAAGAGAAGTAAAATCTAATAATTATTACTCCAGAGAGGGGAGTTTTACCAGCATACTCCCTTTGACTTACCACAGGGACTGAAAAATGGAAAGATAACAGATGAGGACTGCCCAGGAAACCCTCCAGACACAGTACCAGTGAAACATATCCTTTGGGCATAGTATTTCAACTGATATTTAATCTATTTATTTATTTTTTAACTGCCAGCAACAAAATATGCAGCTGGGCTCCGAGAACCAAAGATGGAGAAGAACCTTGGAACAATAATGTGATGATAAATGGAATAGAAATGAACAATAAATCACAATGGATTAACAGCAAGAATAAAGCCTGGGACCTAGTGTTTATCAAATTATGTGAAGTCATTTGCTGTGAAGCAACTACCTTCTACAGTATTTCTGATTATCGCAGTAAGTGGCCAGCTCTATTGATTCAAGATACTGTCTATACTGTCAGGAGCTAAAAAAAGTCTTTCCATGCCTTGGGAATGTGAATTCTGTTAATGCATTACTAGGAAATACTGCCACGGAATGTGGGAGGAAGCACCCAGAACATGGACAAATGCCAGGTTTATCAGCACAGGGTTACATTGTACAACAATGCTGAGGAACATGCTGACCATGCTGTTCAATTTATTTCCTGATGTTCTCTTAGCTTTAGACTTAGACTCGCTATTGTCTTTAGTTGAATGATTTTAAACTGTTGTCTTTCAGGTAGAAATTTTAGAGGGGAACTTCTGCACTTCTGTATTTGTGAAATGTTAACCTGTGCTAAAAAGATGAGTGCCTTCTTGTAAAATATTGCTACTAAACAACTGTTTGCCAAAAGGAAAAAAAATTACAATAAATGCAAAGCATGATTTACTATCAGCCATGAAAAAAATTACCAAGTTACCCGATTATGTGAGAGTATTAAGTAGCAGCCAAAAAAAAAAAAAAAGAATGTTTTATGGTACCCAGGTTAAGCACAGAGATGAATCTTAATCTGCTCACCTGGTTTGCTATTCTTTTCAGTACAGTTATCTGCCATAATGAACAGGCAGAATTTGCAGACGTTCTACTAAAATAATATACCAAATAAATGTAGTGAGGCTGGGAAACTTGATAATTTTTGAGGTTATATTAGCCAAAAAAAGCACTTTGATTGGTGCAACTCATTTTGTTTGGAAAACTAGTAGCAGCTATGCTAATGAGATAACTCTTTAATTAATCCTTTGCTTACATGGAAAGGGACTTGCTAGCCTAGATAAAGTAACAGTATTAGCTCAGCAAACTTTTTAAAATATAGAAGCCAAAGTGGAGCCTGAATAAAACTAGAGAGGCAGGATACCTTCGTGAAGCTGGACGTGTGAGGTAGGACTGGAGACAATTTAGCCTGAATTTCTTCAAAATTAATCACGGTAGCTGAAGTCATCCAGCGCTGGGATTCCCCTCCCTTGGCTCACACTCTCTGGCAACCAGGGCGCTGTGGTATCAGGCCAGCCTGGAATCCTGCTTAAGGAGAGTATTTCTAGCGAACAAAGCACACATAAACCCAGCACTACGGCTTCAAGCTGCTTAGCATTTACTTGCCATTGAAGCCGGGTCAGTAAGGGAACAGTACATGTCCCTGTGCAGTCCCTGGTCCAGCACCCACTTTACAGGCTTCAGGACCAAGGCTGGGAAATGTTCTATTGATGATACGGCAAGGTCCATCGTATAGGGACCAGCAAGCAAAGAGGCAGATTGTAAAACTTGGGTGTTCATACCCTTTATGAAGCAGGCACACTGGTGGGCACGCAGTATGTCCTTACATGGGAGCTGTGTTTCTAGAGGGACGTTCTGTGGTTGTATGTGGGCTTTCAAAGGCCCTGTGCGGACCCAAACAGAAAGTGTGGGATTTGTCCTCTTGTTTTCACCCATATAAAAGAAAATGCACTGGGCATACATTTCAGTCACTGGACCACAGATCAGCAGCTGGAAAAGTCTGAATTAAAACCCAAATTGGCAAGGCTTTCTAATAAAAACGTTATTGTGCCCATCTGCTGCAGCACTTCAGGTACCTGAAAGTCACAAAGGCAAAGCCATTAAAATATTGCACAAACAAACTGAAGATAAAACTTACATGGGCCAGTAGAGCTAAATCATTGTGCCAAGCCAAAAGCCTCTGCAAACACAGACTTCTGAGAGGATATATCCAGCTTCAGAAAACTGGAAGTGGTGGGGAGGGTCTCATGGCACGTACAGCTCAAATTCATCTACATCTCTTGTTGCTTGGAAACCCTGTGGCCTAGCAATTCAACCTTTAAACTACATCTCACATCAAATCCAGTCTTTTTAAAATCTGAATATGCTACGGCTTAACAAGGTAGGGACTATAGCTTACCTTTTCTTTAACCTTTGCCTCTGATTTCTGCAGGGAACCCGCTGCTCTGGGTTCATCCTTTTCAAGGCTTCTCTGTCCGCAAGCATCAGCTTTGAAATAGAGCACAGGGAGACAAGAAAGCAGATAGAAACGTGCTTGACAGCATGTAGAGCTAGAAACTAACAGAACTGCCTGCACAGAGCACGGTGAAACTTCAGCTGTGTTGAGACATCACCTGCGGGGTTAAACCACACACAACTAAGTTGCTGATAAAGCTGGGCAGTGGGGACTGATTAAGACTATGTCTCTATTACACACTGCAGTTTGCTGTAGAGCTCTTGACAGCTTGGACACCAAAGGGAGCTGGTAATAATGTCTCAAGAATAAACCAGATCTACAGACATACAGTGGAAAAAAATTTAAGTTAGTCCCAAAGGTACAGGTAGAAAACCCGCTGGCAGAGTTGTCCACATTCCCCCCAGTGCTGTATATCATAAAAGACATCCACCACCTTTCCATTGCTCAATCTTAACTGAGGCTCCTTTGTACTCACCAGGTGTGGTCTTCAGCAGAATCATTTCATAATTGTACAGGATGTGTACAGGATCTACTCCAGGGATTAATTAGAGCTGATGAGGAGGTTGTAGTCTGTTCTCTGAGATCTTTGCTTTAAATAAATTTTTACTTTTAGAGCACATGGAGATGGAAGGGAAAGGGCCTCACTTCACACTGCAGGGAAGGCTAGAGAGCCAGGCTTCATGTTCTGGGAAACTGGAAATTAAAAAAAAATCATTAATGAGATAAAGTAGCAAGGCCATGCTAAAAGTGACACATGAAATATGGGTTGATCAGCAGCACTGTGTTGGCATAGCTATGGCTGAAAGTGTAAAACAAGAACAGACCCAAACTGCATATTAATTTACATACTTGCATCTGCAAAAACTTCAGTGTTGATCTATACAAGGGTAATGAAAGTTATCATGAGTGTAGTTGAATAGGGAAACTGCTATTAGCTGTACTAATAAAATAGCACTTTTGATAATTTAAGCTTCATCTTTACTAATCCTGCCCAGAGAAGCTAAGGGCTTTTGTTCTCAAACAAATAATACTGTGGTTTTACGAAAAAAAAAAAAAAAACCAACGCCCAAGGAAAGGGTGTTGTTAAGAAGAAAAATATTTGGAATAGAGATACTGCTGATGAAAGAGGGGAACAATTCAAACAAGGGAGAAAAGATAGAAAGGAGCAGTGTTCTTCTTATGTTCCTTTAGCAACCTCTCCTGAGGTCTCCAGACCTCACTTGGGAGGGTGTTTGTGCTCACTCAGATGTCCCTGCTCTTTCATCCTCTGAAAAAGCTTCAGCACGGTGCTTCCTCAATCTCTCAGGCATGCTCTGCTGGTTCAACTTTGATGGGATAAATGGGCTACAGCATCCAAGGGGGAAACGTGATCCTGCTATGGTTGAACGTGTTTACTGGGGATTGAGAATAGAGAGAGCAGGGCCTGCTTGTTCCTAGGGTGACAACTGTCATTATAAACCTTTGACTTGTTATTAAAAACCCTGTAAACAAAGAAAAGGCAGCTACAGTGGCTAATCTGAAGTATTTACCAGCACTTTCATTTTAACAAAATCTCATATAATTTCTTCCAGGCCACAAAGAATATTAAAACCTCCTTTGGCATGGCCTTTAGGGTGGCTAATGATGGGAATGGCTATTCCTTTGGGCTCCATAAGGAGAAATAGAGTAAAAAACATTTAGGGCTCTGCTGCTGTAGCTAACATGCAATTCTGTTTCCATGAAGAAAAAACAGACCCAGAAGGGCCAGACTTTTTATCTTTGTTTTCACTAGAGGACAGATTTTGTCCGAGAGACAAGGAGTTTGTTGAGGAAGGAAAACACAAGGAACAAGAGGTGAGGGAAGAGACAAGACAGGAGATCAGCTCTTAAATTTGATTGTCCTGGAGTACTGGGTCAAAGCCACGACGGAGCCACCTTGGGGCCCCTGGGATGGTGGGTTTCCTCACATCCCAGAAGAAACTAGTGAGCGCCTTAGCAGGCTCCTGCCCTTGTTGGGTGGCTTTACAGCCCACCCCTCACAAGGCTGGGCCTGTCCCACAAACCCAGCCACAAGCATGGCGCTGGGGGGCACCAGGGCAGCCCCAGCCCCGGGCATTGGGCACCTCACTGGGGATGGGGATAGGGATGGGCTGGGACATGGGCCTGGCTTGGTGGAGCCCATGGCCGGGCAGGGCAGGGGTGTGGGGAGCTGGAGCCCAGCCCTGCTGCAGTGTCACTGGGACAGGGGCTGACGCTCCCTGTGAGCTGACGTGGGCTCCTGGGCCCTGGGCATATGGGGGGAACCCAGGGGGCCTGTCCGGGCCAGGCAGGGCTGCGGGTGCCCTCAGGGCCTCAACACTTTTTACCCTTCATCTTCTCTGGGTTTTTAAATTCTTTTGCTACTTTTCTTGATGAGCGCATGATAGGTTGACTAGTGTTTCCTCTCCATCCCACCTGGACGGTGGAGGCAGCAGGTCCTGCCAGTGCCTGAGATGTTTTTCCCATTTTTTCCTGGGTCCCTGCTCCGGATGTCCCCAGGCAGTGCGGAGCTAGCAGACCCTTGGTGTGGGTGCTGCACAACCCCCCAACACCACCCTGGGGTGTGGGCAGCCCCTCGAAAATGGGGCATGAGGGTTAGCAGGGGGCAAGAAAAAGAAATTAAGAAAGGGCAGATGATGGAGGAGGTATTGGCTCATGGAGTTGCAGCAGTAGCGGTATCAGAACTGTAGTACTATGGAAATATAATCAGGGCAATATTTGGGGGAGAGAGGGATTATTCTGAAGCACGACGTGGTTTATTCTTCCAGTAATTTCAAATGCTGTAATAAAAGCAATTACTTTGTACAAACCTTTGCATAGTGTGAGGTAAGAGTAAACAAGGCACTGGAGCGACATCAGTCTGGTGTGTGCACTCTACTCCCTTACACCCACCCGTTTAATTTATTGATGCGTTTGATCTTGGTACGTTTCCCCTTCTTTTCTCCCTGCTGCCCTCTCTCACTGCAGAGCTCTCCTTTCCCCGTCCTGCCCCGTCCCCCTCGCTGCCCCTCGCTGCCTGCCCCTGCCCAGGGCTGGGTCGGGGTCCCAGGGCTCCCCAGCCCCACGGCCCCCGCTCCTGGGGATGGGAGAAAGCTTGATGGTCAGCTGTGGAAATTTTACAGTGTGATAGTTTTCATGGGAAGGGTGGGTTAATTAGCTCACTAAATACTTTCCTATCTCTGGCAGGCAAAATTAGGGAGTCACCTTTACTGGAAGTATTTCAAAGCAAAATAACTTCAGTTCTATTTTCTCTTTCACACAAAGCCCAGCACTTTAAAGCGCTGATTGTTCCAAGCTTTGAAGTAGCTTATGTTACTTTTTCCTATATCTTGTGGTTGATCATACCAATTCTGCTGCAGCATTTTGGAACATAACAAAATAATTTCCTTCTTTCCTCCTCCGCTACCACATATATCATCAGGAGTGCATAATAATCCTTTTGGTTTCCTTTACCTATTTTACAAAACAAAATGTCTTACCCATGCAAAACAAACAATTTAATTTGAAAAATTAAAGAAAAACAACTTAATTTGAACCCACTGCTATAATTTTAAGACTTTTTCCCAGTAAGTGTTTTGGAGAAAGGATGGCAACTGGAGCCAGGGATGGTTTGGTTTATTTTTCCAAAAAGGGCTGAGCCCTGTTGAGACAGTAGTGTGCAGTATTGAGCTGAAACTGCTACAGAGACTTTCCAAACAAGGCCTGAAGAAAAAGCTTAGAATATTGGTCTCTAAAAAAGGAAAATATTGTTCCCTGTAATGGCAGAGCTGTTGACGTTTTATTGCCTTTGAGAATCATTCAGTACTTAGGAATACATATTGGAAGAGTTATATAATAGACTCTGTAACACGCATGTAAATTGTAAGGTTTCCTTCATTATTTCATGAAACGTGCTTGTTATTTTTATTATTTTGAATAGGTTCCTCTGTTGGAAAAGTGTAATTTTCAAATAGAATTGGTAGAATTGGTAGAATTTATTACCTTAGTTTTAAGTATAGATAAACTATGGCTGCACCCCCAAACCCATTGCTCCCAAAATCAGCACATAAATTTTGATGTATAAAATGAGATATTGAGTATTTATCTGACTATAGAATTTTATTTTTTAACTGTAGTGGCTGAGACTTTCAATTTTCAGGCTTTCTCAAATGTGAAGGAGAATTTTCTGTGAAATCTTAATGTAAAGCAGAGGTTTAAATTCCTCACAACCAAATAATTCCTGAAAGCTGAGCTTTAAATAAAACACTAGATGTTGGAACACATTCTATGTAATTTCAAAAATGAAAAACAAATCTTGTTGGCTTGAAAGTGTTACTTAAAGCAAAAAAATACCTATATCTAAATGTGTTCTTTTGGAAAAAATATCTCAGCCTTCTCAGACAACACTGATATTCTTCTCATGCAGCTATTGATCTGGGGGTATGTTAAAGACGGGGGGCTTGTGCGGTAGGCTTCATCAGATCCTTTGAAATTTCTCCCCTGCTGTGTTTCAGTTATAAATTGTAATTTCTGAGTGGGGTATTGCGAACCTCAGAATAGTTATTATTCTCTGCTCTGCTCTTTTGATACTTTATACATAAACTTAATCTCAAAGTTAGGTTAAAAAGTAGTCCTTTATATAAAGCTAGCCTTCTGAAGAGCTCTTTTATTTCCTTGCTTGTTTGTTTGCTCGGGGGCCAGTCTTTAGCTGGAGTTGCCAAGCCCTTTTCTGTTGTAATTAAACGGTACATTGGGAGCAAAGTGAAAATATGTAGTGGTTTGTTTATTCAGGAGGAAATGTTTGATTTAATTTAACAAATTATATTCTTGAAAAGGAACAGGGCCAAAATAGATCCTGAGCCAAATTCTGCCTTTAGCTACATCTTGCAATCTAAGGTACTGCCAGAGCCGTGCTAGGGAGCAGGTCCCTGAGAAACCGCGGAGGCTGTGGTGGGGCTGTGTTACAGCTCTGCAGGACTGGGAGGGGAGATAATAACCTTCCTGTGACGGCTACAAAAACTGGCCTTTAGTTTGCTCGTCTGCCAGCTCCAACCTCTGCCTGTGCTGCAGGGAGAGGCTAGGAAACATACTCTGCACATGTCGCACCCCAACAGCGGGAAGGCTCCCTCCACACATCACAAAATGACAGTGAATGGAGAACAGGGAGAGAGACACTGCACCTGTAGCAACCAAGAGATACCAGCTGAAATCGCTAGTCTGATAAAATACGCCAATGTTTTTGCACAAGTCACCTTGAACTGAGTGTGGAAAATTCAGGCATCTTTTCTCCAGTGCTGGCTCCCATAGGTGGTTTGAATACTTAATTCTGCTCTTCAAGATACCTATATGAACCAAGGGCCTGAAACAGTTGGCTTCCAGTTGTCTTGTAATTTAGTCTTAGGATCAAGATTTTGTACAATAAGGGCCCATTCTTGCCTGGTCTTGGGGTACCTCTGCCATGCACATACATGTAGTTGAGCTGGTGCTGCAGTGGGGAGCACGCTATCCTCCTGCTCCTAGGTAGCATCACTCTATTCAGCAAAACAAAGAAGGACTAGTCTTGGAGAGTACGTAAGGTTAGTAAAGGGTAATAAAATCTTAAAGATTTTAATTGCGCTTAGAGTAATTCTTCCCTTCTTTTTGAGGAGACAGACAGAATGTCCTGTTTTCATTACAATGACAACATCCCATCCCTACTTACCTTCCTTCTCAGCGAACACAGAAGCAAGGGAGAGGTGGGGGGATGGGAAGTGTGCAGACCATTAATGTGAGCTGCTTTCTCTCTTCCAAAAAAAACCAAATCACAATTAAAGAATTGAAGTTACTAGGAGTGATAGCTGCATATTTCAGGAAACTGGGAAATTTCAATCAATGGGGAAATAAAAAAAAAGAGGAAGGGAAGTAGAAAAATCCCAATGTCTGTTATCTGCTGTGCATTGCCATGATTCAGTTTTTCCCCTTTTTGGGTGGATTGAGATGAGGAGAGGGAATTTAATGTTGTTAGAGCTGGGCATCCTAAAAGGGGAACTGGATAGCAGTGGCCAGTACACCATCAGGTAGTTTTCAGCAGGTCAGTGACAGGAGCGACAGCTACTGTTCAGGATGCTCATGTTCAAGCTCCGCAATTCTGTCATTTTAATGGTTTGATCTTCTGATCCTCATCTCCATCCCTTCTTTACAAAAAGCAAATCACTGAACAATAGCAGATGCCTAAGGAAGAGTATAAGCCCAGGAAAAATAGAGACACTATATAAAATACTTTCCTGGTCTGCAGCTGTTTGCAGCTTGGGACCACCTTAGGTAGAAAGGGCAATTTGTATTAAACAGTATTTGATGGCTTTTTTTTTCTTCTTTTTTTTTTTTTTTGTCCAATTGCTCCTTGAACTTACAGGAACTTCCCACACTCCCAGTCCTGTGACAAGGAGCTCCACAGCTTAACGCTGTGTGGTGCTAAGAAGTATTTTCTATTATTGTAACTGTTCTGTTTCATGCCTCCTGATTTTTTTGTGTTATAAGATAAAATTGTTCTCTGCTTTCATTTTCTGCATCAACCATGATGTTATCAACCTCTGCCATAAGTCTCCTGCCTTAATTTATTTTTCCTGAGGAACATATGACCATAGAAGTGAATGAAATCTTTCCAGGTACATTTAACAGGACACGGAGTCACACAGTATCTGCTCATAAAAGCAAAAGCAACAGTCTGCACTACAGTCTCCTTTCTTGAAGGAATGTCTTTGTGGAGGATAACACTCAAGTTTGAGTCCTAAAAGCAAGACCTTGACCTGCTGCCAGTCTAGTTAAACCAACTTTACAAGCGTTATAAATGCTAGGCTGGTTCAAAGATTTTGAACAACTACACATCGTTTTGAATCACAAGCAGTAACAAAACCTTTGTGTTGCATTCCTATGACTACTTTAGTGACAATTTTAAACTCTTAAGAAATAAAATGTTACTTTCAAGGTTTTCAGATAAAGGATCTATTTCAAGAAAGTACTTTTCATATTTGCAGCTACTGTTTCTCCGTTCTGGCTCTTCTTTCTTTAGTATTAATTTAGTATTTCCCAACAAGCTGCAGTTGCCCTCCTCTGCAGTTTTGGGGGGCTCTGTTTTGCAGCTGTATTTCCCATACACAGGGATTTGAAGATGTTAGGGGGCTCTGATGCTATTTTGCAATGCCGCTACTGCTCCACCTGCAGGCCTGGGATTTATCTTTAAATGCACCTTGTGTAGGCCAAAGATTTGCATTTTAGAGGCAGAGGGATGTTGAAACAGTGTGTGTGTCCTCACATCAGTGCAACTGAAGACCTGGCAAGACGTTTTATTGCTATTCAGTTTGGGAATAATTTTACATTAGAGAAAGCGAAAGCATTTATTTATCTGGCACCTATAAACCACAATTTTTGGTTTGACTACAAGTGTTTTCCTACATCACTTTGCACTGGCGGGCTATTCTGGTTACATCTGGAAGTGCCTGGGAAAATTCCGGAACACGGCTCGCAGGTGCATCGCAAGACAAAACCAGCCCTTGCTGCCCTGCATGAGACCCCAGAGTGAAATCACAGTTTATCTCAGGCATAGCTGAGAAGCTCAAGGACAGAAAGGAGGATGGGAACAGCTGGG
Organism: Tetrax tetrax; assembly: GCA_009806455.1. Taxonomy (NCBI): domain Eukaryota; kingdom Metazoa; phylum Chordata; class Aves; order Otidiformes; family Otididae; genus Tetrax; species Tetrax tetrax. Next base: position 442,289 of record WHYT01017804.1, read on the forward strand.
AAACACTAAACAAATCAGCCTGAACACCCACACTTCATTCTACTCAAATGGCCTTGAAATGTGTTTACAGACAAAAGAGCTGTGAATTGTGCTGTTTGACTGGGCTGGGAATTACTGTAGGGAATCAGGGTAGGAAGCCCAGGTTAGTGTATTACCTTCACAGATCTTAGGAAGTCATTTTGCTTTCTGTTAAAATATTGTTTTGCTAAGAAGCTTTTGATAGCAGAGCCTTATTTTTGGTAACAAGCAAAGCACGAGGAAGGAGCACATTGCGAAGCAAAGCCACAAACTCCTCTGACTCTGGAACCGCTTGCAAAACGGGACTGATGATTGGACAAGGAATCTGATCGTGGCCACAGGGGAGACAAAATGTTATTTCAGATTCAGAGAGAGCTCTAGCAAGGCACTCTCGTCGCTGGTCAGATCTTCCTTTTTGCTAGGTTGGGCAACAATCTGCCCGTGTTGCCCTGGGCTGAGCACGCTGGCAGGAGGCAGCGGTGTGCTGAGCACCGGTACCCCACTGTGCCTGGTTCTGATGACTGTTCCTAAGCGCACTTTCTTTGCTGTTTGTTATGCAGTTCAGAATATGGTGTCTAACAGGCAAGAAAGCTTGCAGAGTATAAACACATAGCACCTGTTTGCCTGCCTTCATGAGCAGTTTTCACCCAGATGATCTCTTAGACCTCCCTTGCTTATCCTGCTAATTAGACTTCTAGTCCTACAGCCTCAGAACCCATGCAGCCTCTGCCAAGAATCAATAAATGCAAAGCACCAGGCAGCCAGTGTGCAGCCCATTAGACACCAGATGCTCATGCCAGGGTGCTCTCCTACATCAGCATACTGAGAAACCTGAGAGGAATATCTGAAAAGCATTCCCTACCTCTAGGGTCTTGCGTATCTGTGCCATGTCCTTGGGACACAGCTTTCCAGAATGGGCTGTGATGTGATTTTTAGCATTGTTGCCACAGAAACTAGGCAACCTGGAATAAGCCAGCTCTTGTTATCCCTCAGACCTATGCTGCCCTAGGCACAAGAGATCCCTGCACAGTCTCAAAGAGAAAAAATGCCCACTGTGGCTGTGAGCCCTCTCCCATACTTCCATTATCTCACTGTAAATCACTTTTATTCATTAATTGAAATCTCTTTGTTTCCACAGTACACATGTTATCAGTGTTTGCACATTTACTGCTGTTTGCTTTTTTAGAAGGTGCACTTTAAGGTTGCATTTTGTTTAAGTATAGGAACACTATTTTTATGAACACTTTGGGTTTCCCATGCATGTTTCAGAAAGCATTTGCAAGACAGCCTTTGTATGGATTATGAACTTACCGTGGCCTTGTACCCCAGTGTCTAATATTCATGGGGCACCACAAGCACAGCAGGCCCCACTGATGGTTCGTGGTGCAGCCAAATGTGGTACCCCATGGGATGTATGCATCCCATATTATGTGTCCCACGTGGTTAGGTTTTCAGAAGGGACATCAAAACCTCTGGAAAGTCACTGAGCCTTCATGTCCGCACTGTGGCAAAGCTCTCTCCTTTGCTTTCCCCACGTGCTGTGCAGAATGCAGTGCACAATTATTATTTGAAACAGGTATTGCTCTGTTGCCTTAATCTTCCTGTTAATAGCTACCATGTACGGCTCATTTTCAGTCTCAGCTTCAGAGAGGAGAGCTAAAGTTTTGCTCTGTGAGACAGTGGAAGGCTTCATTGCTTTCTGCAGGAGAGGACGAGTGCTTCAGGATAAGAGCAGGAAGGCCGATTCTGTTAACATACATCAGACAGAATAGGAGGTTACGGTGCTTTAAGTTCCCACACAATGAGCACTGGCCCATGTCTGCCCTCTGCGTGTGGCATTCATTCTCCCTTCTCCCTTGAAGAAAACACCTGAGAGATCTTGAGACACAAGCAATGGCATTTACCACCCTAACACCATCACAGCGTGAAGAGCTGCCATGCCCATAGCTGCTGGCAGTTTGAAAATGTCACAGCCTACCTGAGCAGTTGGTTGGTGTGGGGAGAGAAAAGCCCTTCAATTTGTCCCAAAGACTGGAGTGAAGTTACTTGTGCCATGTATCCCACCGAGACTCACCAAGCGGTCCTGTGGCACGCAGGGCTCAGCACCAACACGGTGAGCAGCACTGCACCGAGCACAGGTATGGTGGAAAATTCCCGATGCTCCCAAAGCTCTTCTGTAAAAGATTGTTGTTTGTGGAGATGCTCCATTTCATGACAGATAGTATGAACCTGAAGGAAATAATTTTGAAAGCACATCCACATAGGCATGTGCGGCAGACTGGAATCTAAATAACATACCTGCCCTCGGGGCGAGCTCTCCCTGCACATGCCTCAGTATCTGACCCGTTCGTGATATTTCTGTGGGGAGGCATACGTATCAGGAAAGATGGTGAGGGAGAATTCCTCTCTCCAGCACTTTGAGCAAACATGGTTTTGTGTGAGATCTGCAAAATTCTACTGTTAAAGTTAAAAAAGGAGGAGAGAAAAGAAAGTGAACCAGCCTTCGCAGCTGCTTCCCCTCTACCTTGGCTAATGTTTGTATGGGAGCAGGGAGATGTCAATGGGGCTCAGAGAATCATTAACTGCCCCTGCCAAGTTTCGTGGCCTCAGGGAGCAACGGTACACCGGAAGACTACAGGAGTGCAGTGAAACAAGTCTGCTGGTGTTGGAGGGACCAGAGCACCTTGTCTGTGAGAGGCAGAGCTCTGGGCACACCTGTAAAACTGCAGCCAGGTTTGCTCCTGCGATACTTCATCCCTGGTGCTGACACAGCACGAGGATGTGAATGTTGGACCTCCTAAAAGCTGTTTCTTTACTTTTAATTTTTTTATTATTATTTTTTTCCCTCCTTTATTGCATTTCCAGGGAAAAAAAATAGCCCTAGATGTCTAACCACAGTTGGCACTTGCTACATTTCTGACATCCTGGTCCAGTCACCTTGTCTTCAAGCTCTTGTTTTCCTGACTGGACAATGTGGTCCCTGCTGTCTGGTTAGTACCTGTGTTGCTGGGACGATTAAACTCAGCTCTCCTCCACAAACATCTGGGAGCTCCCTCACTTGCAGTGTGATTAATGAGAGCAGGGCAGGTGAAAGCAGAAAGTCACCTCCTTTTATCATGTCCTTGAGCACATGCAGAGCCTTTATCTAAGGTCACTTGTTTCTTGTAGTCCACGAAGCACAAGCAAGGCTTGTCCTCTCAGTGTGGGACTCTATTTTGACCCTATTTCTCACTCCCCAACGACAAAGAGCCTTTCAGGAGGAGGAATGCAGATTTCCCCCTGTCCCCACCCCGCCAAATCTGTGCCCACACCAACAAACAGGTAGATGTCTGCTTCCTCTACGAACATCTCCTCTCCTATTTCCCTGACTAGAAGAGTCAAACTCCACCCGTGCCCCCTCTGCAGTGCTGGCATCCTATTTCCAGGACAGAGCTATAATTTCTCAGCTGCTTTGAGCTGTGCCTGGTGCCTGAGGTCCCTGAGCAGAGGAGGAGTCAGAGCACTGCAGCACGGCTACCCTGCAGTGTCCTGTGCTCAGAGGTTCATCCTCAGACATCAGCCCAAGGCCACCGCACCTTCCTCCTGTCCCCCACCCTCCCTGTTTCCTTATAACATGACCTGGTGCATGGCATCCCTGTGCACGGATGTCCAGCCAGACGGGAAGGTCTCCATCCTAGTATTTACAAACATAAAGGTCAGTACATCTCACTTGGCATGAGCTGGAGAAACACACCAACCTTGTAAGGAAGACTGATGTATTACTGTGCGTGAGTTTACTTTTGTGCAATGTAAGCACGATCCTGAGTTTTCAAGGCTTGCTCTCACCTCTTTTTTTTTTTATAGCAAGGAAGATGCAGTAGTAAGAGGCTACCAGCATGCAAAGCTCTTATGTAATGTAATTAACATTTTGACCACTGGATGCTACTGTTGCTCCAAACATCTGCAAGGGAATACAGGGGAAATGACTGGTAAATAAATCTGATTTTTTAACCTAGAACCTAGCTAAATCTGACAGTGGCCTGTGCATAGTTGGATCATCTATTTATTGCCTGCCCATCAACTGAGGAGGAGTAGTTAGAAAGCTGTTATTCTGATATAAGGGAATATCTGCAAAATATTAAATTAATGGTACTGGACTGAGATTTTGCTAATGATGAAGCAAGTGATGTTTCAAACCATTAAGTTTGTGAATTCTAGCACATTGCCCAACATAGTCGAGTGGTTTTGCATGTATTATACTAGTGGTACATGCAATCCAGAAATAAACCACATTTTTCAGGTACCTTTGACCACTTAGGCTGCACTCTACTCATTAATCCTCCTCCTGTAGAACAATTAGTAAGCCTTATATGTAAGCAGTCTCTTTTTAAAAAAAACCTAAAAATTATAATCATATTCAAGCAATTATCCTTTTTCTTTCAAAAACATTTATCATCACAGTCTAATCTTCGACAAGCATCGTTGCATTCTGTCATGTTCCAGCAATAAATTTATTAGTTGATTGCTCCTACCCTACAAGAATGGACCAAAACAAGACAAAATTTTGGTTGTTTTCTCTTACTTTTCTTTCATCAGCAGCCTCCCCTTATTCCCAGAAAGCCATTCCAGGGGGTACCTCACATTATGCCCACTTCTCTGTATTTTAATTTTCACATAATCTCTGCCCTCCCCCCCCCCCCCCCCCC
>WHYT01017804.1:448227-465967 GCA_009806455.1 Tetrax tetrax
AGCAAGGCTTGTCCTCTCAGTGTGGGACTCTATTTTGACCCTATTTCTCACTCCCCAACGACAAAGAGCCTTTCAGGAGGAGGAATGCAGATTTCCCCCTGTCCCCACCCCGCCAAATCTGTGCCCTCACCAACAAACAGGTAGATGTCTGCTTCCTCTACGAACATCTCCTCTCCTATTTCCCTGACTAGAAGAGTCAAACTCCACCCGTGCCCCCCCTGCAGTGCTGGCATCCTATTTCCAGGACAGAGCTATAATTTCTCAGCTGCTTTGAGCTGTGCCTGGTGCCTGAGGTCCCTGAGCAGAGGAGGAGTCAGAGCACTGCAGCACGGCTACCCTGCAGTGTCCTGTGCTCAGAGGTTCATCCTCAGACATCAGCCCAAGGCCACCGCACCTTCCTCCTGTCCCCCACCCTCCCTGTTTCCTTATAACATGACCTGGTGCATGGCATCCCTGTGCACGGATGTCCAGCCATCCTAGTATTTACAAACATAAAGGTCAGTACATCTCACTTGGCATGAACTGGAGAAACACACCAACCTTGTAAGGAAGACTGATGTATTACTGTGCGTGAGTTTACTTTTGTGCAATGTAAGCACGATCCTGAGTTTTCAAGGCTTGCTCTCACCTCTTTTTTTTTTATAGCAAGGAAGATGCAGTAGTAAGAGGCTACCAGCATGCAATGCTCTTATGTAATGTAATTAACATTTTGACCACTGGATGCTACTGTTGCTCCAAACATCTGCAAGGGAATACAGGGGAAATGACTGGTAAATAATCTGATTTTTTAACCTAGAACCTAGCTAAATCTGACAGTGGCCTGTGCATAGTTGGATCATCTATTTATTGCCTGCCCATCAACTGAGGAGGAGTAGTTAGAAAGCTGTTATTCTGATATAAGGGAATATCTGCAAAATATTAAATTAATGGTACTGGACTGAGATTTTGCTAATGATGAAGCAAGTGATGTTTCAAACCATTAAGTTTGTGAATTCTAGCACATTGCCCAACATAGTCGAGTGGTTTTGCATGTATTATACTAGTGGTACATGCAATCCAGAAAAAAACCACATTTTTCAGGTACCTTTGACCACTTAGGCTGCACTCTACTCATTAATCCTCCTCCTGTAGAACAATTAGTAAGCCTTATATGTAAGCAGTCTCTTTTTTAAAAAAACCTAAAAATTATAATCATATTCAAGCAATTATCCTTTTTCTTTCAAAAACATTTATCATCACATTCTAATCTTCGACAAGCATCGTTGCATTCTGTCATGTGCCAGCAATAAATTTATTAGTTGATTGCTCCTACCCTACAAGAATGGACCAAAACAAGACAAAATTTTGGTTGTTTTCTCTTACTTTTCTTTCATCAGCAGCCTCCCCTTATTCCCAGAAAGCCATTCCAGGGGGTACCTCACATTATGCCCACTTCTCTGTATTTTAATTTTCACATAATCTCTGCCCCCCCCCCCCCCCCCCCCGATTTTGCTTTTTAACACTTCCCAGATCTCTAACTACTTTTGTTCTCTACTATGTGTCCCCCTCCCCAGCCTTTCTGTATGGATCGCACACACTTTTTGGATGCAGCTTTCACTGATGTATCCTAAAGCAAGGGCTTCTTATCAGATGAGCACAGTTGGTACGGTTGAGAAGTGCCCAGAGCAAGTCATAATTTATTGATTGGCACCTCTGTGGAATACTTCCTTTGTGTTGCAGGAGCTCTCATTTCCATCTTCCACAAACAAGGAGAAGAGCCTTTTAAATATGCATGATAATTTGACCACCGATAGGTGGACACCACATGGGTGGATGGTATGTCCACCCATAGGTGGACACAAACATCACTACACTCTACTGAAGCTGACAGAAATTCAGTAAGTGGTTGCACACCAGTTGTCTGCAAAGATGGTTCTGTCATTTTTGATTTTTCCTTTTGATTCCTCGCATATTGCAGGAAACATCTGGGAACTGGTCCCCAAGCAAGGCAGTGTTTTCTTATAGTATCATCTTATCTGTAGACTCAGTAACTTATTTATGTACTGCCTTATCATTCCACAGTTTCAGTAGCTCCAAGTAGGCATCTCGAATAACAGGTTTTTGCACACTTTTTCTGAAATACCCATGTGATTTCTGAGCCGGTTTGTCATGTCTGAAGATACACCTGGCTTGAAATCAGAGGTAAAACTCTTGCTTAAGATGTAGAAAGTATGAATGCTTACAGACAGTACTCAAATAGGGAACTACTTGCAGGGAATTCATATTGTCTATTTTAGCTGCTTAATATAAATGATTAATGCTTCAGTTTGTTGCATTTAGGTTTAGACATCACCAAGTTTGATGTCTTGGTCATAAGTGGGTCATCAATTTGGAATGAACTTTTTAGTAGGGCCTGTTGCGATAGGACAAGGGGTAATGTTTGAAAACTAAAAGAGGGCAGATTCAGACCAGATATAAGGAAGAAATTGTTTACAATGAGGGTGGTGGAACACTGGAACAGGTTGCCCAGAGAGGTGGTGGATGCCCCATCCCTGGAAACATTCAAGGCCAGGCTGGATGGGGCTCTGAGCAACCTGATCTGGTTGGAGATGTCCCTGCTCCTTGCAGGGGTGTTGGTCCCTTCCAATCCAAACTATTCTGTGATTCTATGATTCAACTAGGCTCTCTTTTAGTCAGTCAGCAGGAAGAAAGAGACACCTCCAAAGGGGTGAGAAAACTGATATATGGACAAAACCTAATCCAGAAAGACGTGAAACTCCATTTGTGTATTGGATGGCAAAGGGAAGGCTTCACCACCGTGCATATCAATACAACATGGAGTTATTAAAAAAGAAAAAAGCTTTCTCTTTTGACTCAATGTTATTGCTTAAAAAGTGGTTGTCCAAATATTTTCTTTAATTCTGAACTACTTTCTTTACCTCATTCTAAGGAATTCTTAGAGACTTAATACTGAAAATAGTTTCTTTTTTAGAATTTCCCTCTCTCCATTTTGTATGCAGTAGTTTCTACCCTGTTCCTGGAAAACTGCTAGTGGACTGATGGGGGTATTTTAACATAGAAAACTTGTGAGCTTTTTAAACTGACATGTAAAAGTTTCTTCATGTTTGAGCATCCTACTCTAACTCTGCTTACTGGATAGGGTAGAGCAGTCTACACCTTTTGCTACACACTTGCCTGTTCTCATGATTTACACACCAGATTAACGTGAGGGATAATAAATTAACAAAGTGTAGCTCCATAGTGCATAATCCTCAGTGCTTGAAACTAAAACTGTCTGCTGTGGGCGGGAGAGTGATCAGAGCAGAACTTTACCCTGCAGGCACATTTTTTACCACTCCATCTGTTGTCCCAGATACTAGGGATGGAAATGCCCATCTTGCTTATTTTTCTTTTAGGAGATCATCTTTCTTTTTCCTTTAAAAATGTTTCTCTTATATTTTATTTCTTGAGACTGTTGCAAACATACGAAATACTGCTTTCCAGCCAGGGCACAGAAGTAGAAGCCAGAGCAGTATAAAATATTCAAAGAATGAATACACACATATTTATGTCACATAAAGTGAGAGATCCCTGCAGCCACTTCCTTTCTGTGATTTGAACACATTGTTATTCCTTAGTAATTATTTGCCTGGGATGTCTTCTTCCTTTAGCTCTATTCAGCTGAAGAGCCGGTGGAGTCTTTTCCATGTGGTCTGCCTCCATCCCATGTCAATCCTCTTTCCAACAGCCTGTCATAACCCAGCGTAAGGCATGCAGGATACCCAGAGTGGAATAGGTCAAGTTCAAAGCATCAGATTTCCCAGATCACCCTGAATTTCAGTAGGAACTGGTTTCTTGATTACTTTGGAAGTGAGCTCTTGGCCAGATTAGCCCTGAAAGGAGAGGTGAGTCCAGCTGTAGGCCAGAGCAGCATGTACAAAAGCTTTATCTACAAGAGTTTTGCTCTCCCCTCACCCTTTCTCCTCTCTTCAGGACCATTATTTCCTGCTATGGGCTGGAAAAATATCTGTTCTGGAAGAAGATGGAAGCATGGGACACAAATTATTGTGAATTATTTTTATTAAGCCCCTCTGATTCTCCATTCCGGCATATGCAGGGCCAACATAGTCTCTTTCGAGAATACCTAATTATGGAAAATTTCCCCCCACACTTTCATCTCTTTTTTCTTCACATATTCTCTACGTGAGATTGCAGGAATGATGAGCCTCTTTGTCACACTTTAATCTTCCTCAGAGTGACGAATGTATGGGAGTTCTGATGAAAAAAAGCTCAAATAGCTCATTTCTCATAGCAGTTTACCTAGTCATGGAATGAAAACTGCTAGATAATAAATATACATAGTCAAGTTTCTGAACTTTGCACACAGAAATACAGGTCTAAATCAGTGAATGTTTGAAAGCTGAAGGGTTGGACACTCTTGCACTGATCATTTAATGTAACTTTTTCAATATATATTCTTGAAATACTCCTCAGCTGTATTACTTTACAGCTAAAACTTTGCAGTTCCCTCCTACCTCATGTAAAAAGCAAGCACGGACCAGATACCTATCTTGACTTATGCACGTGTAGGATCCCTGTAGGATCTGAACGTCAAATGGCATTGCTCAGGCTTCAGCTTGTACCAGCTGGTGCTGAGAAAGAGCTGATGGTGGGTGTCTGTTGTTAGATCTTAGCAATGTGTACAATGAGGATGGGGGAAGATGTCCCCAGTATTACTGATTTCCCATTCCATCACAAACCACATATCTGCTGCTACATCTTGAAAAGAAGATCCCTGGACATTCAATCATTTTAGATCCAAATGCACTGACAGTTGTTGCTTCAAACACTCCCTTGGGCAGCCCGCTCCATACACCCCCAAGGCCCTGCGTACTGTCCCCTGCAGAAGTCCATGAAGCTCTCCAGGCACCACGGCTGAAAAACTGCTCTCTGGTGGGTTCAGGTTCCCGTAAAGGTCTCTTCCCACTCTCAGAGGCAGAGAAGTGATATCAGATTCCTGCTGGTTCATGAGGGAATCACTGACCTCCACAACTGGGAAGGTTGCTTCCTCTTCCCAAGGCAGTCACTGGGAAGGATTAGGTGGTGGCTGCTCTGCCAGTGAGGAGTCCTATGAAACATCAAAATTAACCTCTGGGTCAGGATTTTCCTGTCTGATTCTGCACACTCTCTGATTTTTCCTTTCTTCGGACCTAACTTAGGCTCCATCTCAGTTACAACATGCGACTGCTCACCTCCCAATTGCCGATATTTAAGAAATACAATAAGCACTGAAAAGTTAATATATTTAATACTATAACTTGGCCATATGTCCCCTCTCTGGCTCTCAATGTGCCTCTTGTCTTCTCCATTACTGTTTCTTATCACCACACACATAGCATAAAATGAATAAAATTAAAGCAACCGCATTAATCGGAGTTTTTCCGCCTCTTACCACAGGTGCTACCATTTGTATAGAAGAATGGGGAAGGAGAGCCTCCTCTGTATGCATTTCCATCCAGTGCTGCTGGATCTGTCTCCAGTGCTGTTGCGTTGAGTCATTCCTCAGAGTCTCTGTGCAGGGAACTTCAAAAGGGGCGAGGGAAGCTTCCGGGCTGCCTGTCCACCTCAAGCCTACCTGAGATATCTGTCCTCGCTGGGCATTAAAGCCACATTGACACCACGGCCGCTCCACGCAGTCCAGATAAGGTGGCAGATGTGTTTAGCAGGGGGAGCAATAGTAGCAATAACATGTATTTTGTGGGTTTTTTTCACCAAGGACGGACCAGCTCCTTTAAATGGATTACTTTAATCTACAAGGATAACTCCCTGGGTTTTCACGCTCCCTGCAAAGAAGAGTGTGCCATATGTTAAAAAGCTTTTCCCAGTAGCTTATCTAAACCTATCTTCTCCTAATCCCCAGTTTTAGTCCTGAAATTAAAATATGCTTTCTTTCTCCTTTTATTGTGAAGTCACTCAGCAATTAGTCTGCTGAAGATTTGGGAAAATGTTAATTCACACTAATAAGATACAGTTCTTTTCTGGCTGCTATCTGCCAAAGGAGATTAGGAGAAGGTGGAGAAAATTATGTTTCTAAATGGGGATGGAAAAAACAAACCGCCTTGCTGGGGCGCTGGGCACATCCCCTGCTGTAGCATAGCTGGCTGCGTCCAAGGTCGGCTCCTCTGCTGATAAGGGCTGTTGTGAATAAACACAGAGCAAGGGCCTGCTCCTCCTGCCTCGTGGAAGCTGCTTTTTAGCTGAAGCTTTACCCCTGGCCCCAACCTGTGCCCCGGCTCCTGCTGCCGTGGTTCTGGCCCCGATCCAGGCCCACCGGCTCAGCTTCCCGGCTCACCCTTGGGCATGTCTTGCCGCTGCAGACTTGCTTGGTGACCACTCGTCTGTGTCTGACCCCAGTCACCACCCTGGACCTGATCCTGCCCCAGGCTGGCTGCTCAGCATCCCGGTCCCTTGTCGGTGAGAGCTCTGCCCCACTGGCCATGCTGCCACGGAGCAGCACCGTGGTCCTCACAGCACCCTGACTCGCTTTTGGGCTTTCCATAGAAGGATTCAACCCTGTTCATTAATATTTCCTCCAATTCAAAACCCAAGTGAGACTGAATTGGCCTTGTGTGGCCACATGATGAAGTTTTTTCTGCCCAGCTCAATTTCCAATGAGTAATAGCAGATTTGTCAATATTTATACTGCATCCTCAGTAAAAGTCAGCTTGTTTAAGCTGAAGTGAATATAAACTATATTGATTCATGCTGGCTGAAAAATCTGTCTACATTTTCTAAACCTTCAGTTGAGTTAAAATCCCTGCACCTTTAGAACAAGAAATATCTCGTGTTAATATCTCTGTGTTAATATTTTCCCATCATGTAGATCAGAGACTTGGGGAAATGACATTAGCACTTTCCTTCAGCGCCGTTTATGGCTTTTGACAGCTTCCTGACATTGATAAAACGTGTTATGAAAAGCGGAGTCAGCAGGCTGAAGACACTGAGTTATGTTTTTACTAAAAGTATTATTCAGCTGTCGTGCAATGTCACATGTAAATACCCTCATGAGCTTCTAGTGAAGCAATGTCATATATGCAAACGGTCTCCATTTCCACTCTTGCCTTTGCAGTGGCTGTAAGGATATCATGCCAGCGCAGAGAGAAGGGAATGGGGGCCATGAAGCCCAAGTCCACCCCTCCTGGTTTGTGAGTGACCCTGGGCAAAGGTACAGGCCATAGGAATTCTCAAGCTGTATGAGAGCATCCTTCCACATGGATGTATCAAGTGCTAAACAAATATTTAGAGCCACTATTTTCAGTCCATTTCTCATGTGGATAAATGCTTTCAGATTGACCTCTTTTATAAAACTCAACTTTGAACTCAGTTATGATGTATTATGTGGAATTTACTCAGACATCTCCCATTGCAGTGTCTACCTCACGAAAAGTGAGTATACCTCTTTGCATACTGGACTCACCACCAAAACCGTGTCTCATGGAGGCTTGCCCTGACTAGTTCAGGGACTGATTATGTGTAGCTGTGCAAGTCTGGCACTCATGCTGCACCCCGTATTTATGCTTCTCCTTGGGTAGATATTACAACCTGCAATTCAATTCCTTCCATCTACAGTACTGAAAATCCCAAAGCTAGGTACTGTAGAGCTGACCTGGAGTCATGGCAGTGCTGTGGCACAGCGGGTTCTTCAGCCTGCCATGACACAACGGGGTGATGCACAACAAGATGGACAGCAGTAGAGTCCCATGGTTGACTGGGCCTGTGAAATGAGTTTCCATTTGAATGTGGCTTTGTTTTGCCAGCTTGTAGGAGTGATCTAAAAATGGTAACTAATAAGCTTGGAAAATGAAGCATAAGGTTTGGTGGTGAGCTGGGCTTACAGCTTGATGTGCGAGCCATAGCATTTGGTGTTTTTTGTCTAAGTCCCACTGTCTCCCAGTTCTTGATTATGTGTGGCATTCACCTCAATTTTCCTTCTTCTTTTCTTTATGTAGTAGAGTTAATTAAGCTGTTTTGGCTCTAATGTGGATGCTATCTAGACGAGGACACCACCGTGTAATTAAAACCTCCCAGGAGGCAGAAAGATGAGTCTGAGGACATGATCAGTGTGCTCCCTCAACCTTCTGCATCGGAAAAGAAAGTGAAAAGAATCAGAATGATCTCAAACACCATTTTTTTTAGTAATTTTCATGATTTTGGAGATTTCATCCTGTCTTCAACAGTGGCAATATGAAGGCAGCTATTTAGGGAGAGCATGTGAACCTGGACACTTTGCACTGCTCACGTGTCCAGCACATGCAAGTACATTTAAGGTGTGAAAGGGTATGTTCTTGCCAATTCCTTTTACTATGTATAGTGCTATAGTGAAGAAGAAAAGACAAAGTAAATAAAGACAAGCCATGTAAGAAGCCTTATGAGAAAGGAAGACTGTTGGAGCCTTGTCTTTTTTTTTCTCCTTCACCAGAGCCACCTCAGAGTGCCTTCCTCCAGCTGCTGGTCTCAAGGGTTGCTTCTGCCCTCTGGTCTGCTCTTCTCTCATTTCCTCCCGCTCTGCTCTGGGTGAGGGATCCATACGGTTTTGCAAGCTGGGAGGCTGCAAGCAATGCACCATGAGCAGTGAGAACGGAGTCCACTGTCAGCAGACCAGGCTGCTGAACTACAGTCCCTGTTAACATTACACGCATACCACCTGAAGGTGCTCCCGGGGGGAAGCCCATAAACATCACATGGAAGGTACCAGCGTGTTCCCTGGCTTTGATAAATGAGTATGTGCACCTTCCAAAGGTTGTCCAATGAGTGCGAGACAGCGTAATTGCAGTGAGGTGGCAGTTGCTACAGAAATGGGTCACTGGAAAAGCCAAGCGATTAGGCAAGTGAAAATGATGGAAATCATCGATGTGTAAACTGACTTCACATCCACACCTCCTCTTATTGTATACACTTGTGTGCAGATAGATGGAGTGTGTAAACAGGTGGAGTTTATCATCAGCCAGTTTGAGTTGTTATTTTAATTTTTTTTTTCAGATAGATAGAGAGTGTAAATAGGTGGAATTTATCATCAGCCAGTTTGAGTTGTTATTTTTAATTTTTTTTTTTCTTGGTGGGGGGAGTGTACATCCTCTTTAAAAATGAAAGAAATGACCACTTAGAGACAGAGGAAACTTTGCTAAAAGGTCTGTCTTCCTCTGACCTTATTTATTATTTAGTCCTTCAGCGGATGTATTTAATACTGCAGGGCACTTGGAGACTCTAATTTGAAAGAAATATGCTGCACAGTATTGAGCTTCCTCACAGGAGCAGGAAACATCTTCAAAAGTTAATTGCTTTTTCACAATTAAATAAATGTCTTCATTACTACTCCATTCAATAAGGAAAAAGAATGTGCAGCGTGTCTTTAATTTCTTCAAGATGCATGCTATATGGGTAGCCTGATTGCCCTCTCTTCTGTTTGGATACCAGTGAATACTTCACACCAATGTGAAGTATTTTGTGACTGTATCTTGGTACATGCAAGAAGAGAATGAAGTGTGTGGTATTTTCTCTTAATTAGCTGGAGACACAGACCCACATGCTGATTTACTTCATAAACCCTAATGATAAAGCATAGAAGAGCAGCAAAAAAAACTATGGACTTTGTCCTAGGCTGTTTTAGGTCAACGGTGGTAGATAATGCATTATATAGAAAGCACCTTGGAGACACCACTGTGTACTGTCATCACAAGAGAAATAAAAATCCAGAGTTCAGTGTTCAGAGACAATAGCTGCAAGTGTTAATTCAGGTAAGCAGGTACTGGCTCCAGGCTGAGCCACAAAACTATTCACATGCATCTTTCCTTCACAGCAAACTAAAATACTGCTCAGGGCATGCTGCCTTATGGCTTGTGAACTCACACACTCTTTTATAGCCTCAAACTACACCACCTGTGTGTGTGTAGGGGCACTTGGTTTCTCCTGGTTGTGTGGAAGGGGGTACATACAAAGTCCTTCAGTGGGAGAAGGAAGAAGAGGCAACCGACTGTCTTTTGAGACCTCATTAATAGTGCTGAGGATATTATTCTTTATTGGGTTTTTTTGCATGCTCCCATTTACAGAATGGATTAAAAGTTTGCCCTTGGTAGTAGTCCTTCACTGCAGTGCAAAGTGAGTGGCATTAAGTGTAACATGTCACTGCTCCAACCTGGGAGCCCAAGGTACTCATCTGGGAGAGGTTTAGAAGGACAAGGCTGTGACCAAAGTTCTGGCTTGCTCCGTGGGGTCCTGCCCATGGAAACCTGACCAAGATCCCACAGCTGACACCTTTGACTCAGGATGAGGGAAATAAGAATAATTGTGAGAAGGAGTGTGTGCTCATGGCTGCGTGAGGGAGAAATGGAGCAGCTGGGACTTGATGCATATGCAAAAGAGAAGGCGAACAAGTGTGCAGACGAGGGGCTGGATGTATGTGTTAACAGCTACATTACAGAGGGAGACATGTAGGTTAAATAAATTCAGATTGCAGCTCCGTTCCCTGCTGTACTGCACACTAGGAGTTCTGGAAAGAGCTTTACATTATTTATCTTCCAGTCGTTTCCAGTTAGCACATAGAGGCAGCCACCCCGCAGTATAGTACATCAACAGGCCTGCACTGACTTTTCTTTAAAATTGCAAAGGAAAGCCACCTTGCTACCAAGCATGCTAGGAATGCTCAACAGCCTCTGCAGCCATGAAAGGAGCAGAATCTGTACTGAAACCAAGTCTGGCTGTTAATCAGACTCATACCAGAAACTCAGACTGTTTATTTAGTGAAGTAATGGAAAGGAAAAATATGTAATGCACAAATTTCAGGAACGTAGGGGGATTTTTCAGCCACTGAAGTTTCACAGCTATTCACCTAGTTTGCATTTATGTATTTATCTGGAGAGCTGCCGCTGCGGTGAGGGCTGAGACTGGAGCTCTCAAAGCATCAACCAAGCACATCTTGAGCTGAAAGAAAGAGCTGAGAGATGCAAATTTGAATTGGGGTGTAAACAGCTATATGTGGCCCAGCTGGTGCTGCAGGAGGGCAGGGTACTGCTCTAAGAAGCATAAGTTCTCCTTTACGTTACCGGTGAGATAACTGCGTGTACGCTGTTTGCAGTCAGCCAGCGGTGTTGCTTTACTGTGGCTTACATGCACACAGCCTCAGCGAAGGCATGGGCACATAAGAACATCCTCACGCTTGTGTTTAGCACAGGCACCGATGTATAATTCGGGCATAAAACATATGGGCTTTTGCAAATGACACAAGTACCAAGATTTTCTTTTTGTTGGGAGTAAAACCGAAACCCTCGCAGGCTGAGGACTGCTGACTTTGCGGAACCGCAGCTGTGTCTCCTTGCTGCTGCTGAGCAGGGAAGTGGCTGCCCCGTTGTTGAGAGCTTCTGGTGGAAGTTTAGGTTTGCTGAGCAAGCAGATAAACTCTGTGCTGCTTTTTAAACAAATAGATATATGGTAGGAAAGGACCTGAGGAGGCCTGCTTTATCTGTTGTGTTCTGGCTGGAATCAGAAGTACAGCCTGTCTGTTTTGGGAACATTGCAAGGAACGATTTTGGAAGGAGTTTCAAAAGGAACTTTGTAGGCAGGAACTATGTTAAGAGATGTAGCGTAGCTGGCTTCACAATAGTCTGAAGGAAAAACTAACTTACAGGAGTTGTATCTGATTTATCCATCTTGTGTGTTGTAAACATATTTCTAACTTGGGTAAGGATGGAACTGCCTACTGGCTGGGTAATGGCAGCAGGGAGTAGACAGTATTGCTAGTAAAAGTGTAATGAGGTGAATGAATCTTTAATCTCAGTGTTTTTAGTCTAATTTGTTGCTCTTATTTTCACTTTACGTTGGCTAGCTCGGTGAAGTGCCTTATCAATGAAAACAGAGAAACGGAGATTTGCTTAAAAGCTTGAAACAAATATTGTCTCTCTTGAAGAGGCTAGATGCTACATTATGGGAAACTATGAGGCTTGAATTTTTGTTTGCAAAATAGGGAGGGGAAAAAATGTCTACTGAGGGAATTTAAAGGCAGGAGTTCTATGGCTTGTGTTACGCAAGAGACCAGGCTTTTGCAATAGTCTTTTTCTGCTTGTAAAATGCAGAAACAATTTGCAGCAGTTTTAGTTATTGGGCCATTGCTTTTTTTTCCCCTCCCTTGTAACCTTTTAACTGGACTCCTATATGTTTCTTTCTGGCTCCAGTTCTGCTTTTTTTTTTTTTTTTTTTTTTTTTTTTTTTTTTTTTTTTGCTTGCTTCTAGCAAATTATTTATAATATTTGTGTTTTGGTTTACCAGTAATAAAGTGGACCTGGTAATACCTAGTAATCTCACAAGAGTGTACTGAAAGTTAACTACAATTTGAAAAGCAATCCTAGATCCTCTGGTTTTTAATTAGCACATAGTGACTGTACAGCACTGCAGCCTTACAAATAATTTAGTAGTGAGTTACTGAAGACATGACCTCATTTTATTCCTAGTATCAGTTTTTAGAATATGAAAACATTCCATTCAGTCTGTTTTCTAGAATACAGTATTTGTAACTGACTAATTAGCAGTTAGTTGACATGGATGTAGTTTAGCTAAAGCTTTATCTACAGTACATTTACTACAGCAATAAAAGTGCTTGCTGCAGATGATAATGCATGTGACAAAGAAAGGACTGTGCTCACTGATCAATATATTTGTGTCATAACTGGAAACATCTCGGAGGCTTGAGAACACGCCATCACATCATTCCTGGAGCTATAATTGAGCACACGCTATCAAGGGAAGCTATGGTACAAAAGTAAGTAGTGAGAAATTAGAAACGTTTCTGCTCAGAAGTGAAAGTCAAGAGCAGAGGTGGGAAAGGAGGAGGGAAAGGAGAAATACAAAGTATTCCTAAACAGACAGGAGTTTTAGTAACTTCTCAAAGAGGAAAAGTAGCGTCATTAACATCAAATTAATAGTTGCATTTTTGTCATTGTCTTTCTTGTGATGAAGCTCACACCATTCATCCATCAGTGTACCCATCTATGCTGAACTTCTTGTATCTCATGAAAATAAGCCTTCTTAGGAGTTTTGGGACCTTAATTAAAATAACTGCATAGGTACTCTTCCTTCACTGGGAAATTATGAAGTAACTAAGTGACAGACAAAATCCAAACCCATGAGGTGCTCTAGCTCTCCCCCTACTGTCTCTGCAGCAGATTTAACACAGGGTTTGAATTTTTTATTTTTTATTTTTAATGTTTATTTTTACTCTCCTCCTCCCCAATTCTATTTATCCCACACTTGTTCTCAGCTGTATGGAGTGGGTGTCAAATGCTACTACAGATGGGAGGCACGAATTCCCAGATAACAGCCTTTTGCATGCACCCAGTTGGATTAGTTACCGGAAACGAGCTTCATGCGGGCGAGTGTCATGAAGCCTGGTCCTTTGATGGAGTGTTTAGTTCCTGTAAGGATTTTGGGATTTGGCTCAGGACAAATAACTGTCTCACAGATAGATGACCCCTGTGCAGTGCTCAGGGAAACTTCACTATGGTGGATTACCCAGCTGAAGACCTCCAGGTTCTTTTGGAGACATCCCCAACAGCCCTGTCCTGAATGTATCAACACCCAAATGATTACAACTGCAAGGTAATTATCTTCTAAAGCAGTTAACCAACTCAGAGCTTAACTCCCACTTGCAAAAGTGACCTTGAACTTGGAAACAGTCAGGTATTTAAAGAAGCAGAAAGTCATCTGCAGATATTTTCAGCAACTTACTGCCCTTAGCTTGTGGTGAGACAGGAGTCTATGGGATTTTAGAATCCCACTAAGCATCTGCTTCTTTATCCCAGTTCATACATAGGAATGGTCTTGACCTGTAGACACTAAGAGGTGTGAATGATTTACTTTCCACAAAAGACTTCTAGGAGGACATACATGAGTCAAAACTATAATAAGCTGATACCCAGCCTTAAAGAGGCACTTAACATGTTCAGTGTCTCTTTTTGACAGTACAGTTCACTGGGCGAGGGTAATTCTGCTTTTGGGGATTTCTAGCACTGCCTCGGTGGGACATATTGCATAGGATTTCTGACCCAATGTATGCCCCTTTTTGGCTGCCAGGACTTTGATCTAGTAGGGACTTTCAGGGTTGTGCCTGGTGCATCAGGCAATAAAGTAAAGGCAGGGACTGTACTTGCTTCTCTCTTTTCCTTCCTTTAATATTCCACTGAGGCTCACCTAGGATATGGGAACTATGGATTCATTGAGTAGCCACACCTTTTATTTACCCGTGATACTGGTGGTTCAATATGTACTTGTCTCTCCTGCTGAAAGGGTTTTGACTTTGCACTTTACAGGAAAGTATCCAAACCAGCAGGTTATGAGGAGTGGGCTACCTGGTGAGCCAGAGAGCAGTGTGAATACCGGGGCTGTCATGTGAGAAGGAAAAAAAGCCCTTGGTGTTTAGCTATGTCACACTGAATATTTAATAATGTCCTTAGTGGAATGCAGCTGAGCGACTAGGCTTTTCTCTCGCTAAAATGTAATGTCAGACTCTTTTTGATCCCATGAACTATTTTTTTGTGTGCAGTGGAACTATTTCCATTGGAGGGAGTGAACTTCTTCCTACCCTATGGCAGGGTGCTTCACCCTGAGCTTGGGTCAGGTATATTGGAGAGAAAAGCTTAATTCCCTGCGCAGAAGAGGGAGTTGACCTCAGGTTTAGCTTAACAAAATCCTTCCAGGCACTGAGTTATAAAGGAACTAAGCTGACGGTGCTCTTTTACTGCATTTTGAAATAAAACGTAGAATATTTTCCTTAGGAAGGATTTTTCCCAGAAGATGACTCAAGGCTGTGAATGAATGGAGGACATGTTGTGCCAAGTAAAGTACTACAGCCCTGGCAAGACACAGATTCAGGGCAGATTTCTTTAGCATCTTCTAGAGCTTAGATTTTGCGACCTATGTGATTCAGGTCTAAAGTGCTTTGGGACGGGCCTCTCAGCAGATACAGCCCACTCAACACACTTACAGTTGTACACTCTTGTGTGTGCCACAAGATCAGCATAACAGCTACCCTGAACTAGTATAACCCACCAGCATCCGATCCAGCTCTGTGTACACAGGAAGGTGTCTCTTCGGAGATAACTGCATTTGTAACTACAGCAGGAAAGCTAAAGGGCAGCAAGGTTCTTTGAAAAATAATTAGTTGTCTTAAATCTGGATTCTTCAATGACCTTGGAAGCATGTATTCTTTGAAACCTTGACCTTTATTCATTTCTGACTGCCTTGCCTGTCATTTGCAATAAACAGCTGATCTAGGGGGAATATATTTTAAAACTGGGCTCTGTCTGCACAGCGGGAGATCTGGCCTGTCTGTGTGGCAGAGCACTGGGAAGGCTCAAGTGTTTTAATTGTGAAAAGAAATGTGACATACAGCTATAACGTGAGCTGCTTCTGTGTTTGCCGCTCTACAATAATGTCCCTTGCATAGGACAGGCCCAGCCCCACTCAAGACAAAGTATTTTGAAGTCCTGTATTTAGGTAGGTAGTCTCAAATTTGAATAAGCTTGCTTTCTATACATGTATCTGTTTGGTTTTGTTTTTGTAACTTACTGGAGGAAACAAGAAGTCACAGGCACAAAGCTCAGTAGCTCCGTACACCCCTAGTCCCCTTGTCCTTCACTTTTGTCCTTTTTCATAAAGACAAGAAGACCTTTAGGACAGATTCAATATTTTCTTCTCAGTTCATGTGTTTATATAATATAATAAAATACAAAAATATAGATTCAATACAGCCATTATGATCATAATTTGAACCTGTAGGCAATATTCATACTACTTTTAATAGGCATTGGTTTGAGTAACAGATGCTCATTACGACGATTCACCTCCTTGCTCCTCGGGGCTGTGTGTAAAAAGGCAATATGGCACAATATTTGGAGATGGTGCATTTTGAGTGTCTCCTTGGACAGGACAGCTGGGACCTGGTTGGGATCTGATCCCACAGGTAGCCCCATTGCCACTTTGAGTGGGCCACAGCTGCTAGGCAAATCAAACTGCAGAGTGCCTAGAGGGGCTGGGAAAGAGGGATTTCTAAACTTAGACACCAAGATCAGCAAAATGAATGCAAGACTGTGTACGTTAAGGCTACACCTGTGCTGAACTGGGCATTCCTCAGCTGGGCAGGTGGTGAGCAAGTCAGCAGTAGTCTACTCCACTCAGACTCAGGTGGGCTGGTGGGAATGTCAATGGCAGAGGGTACCGAATCAGCTCTCCAGGTAATACTCCTTCCCTGATCCCTAGCTCTTGCTTTTTGGGATGTGCTGGTGACATATCCCTGCCCGTAAAAAGAAGCAGTGAAATGCTGACAGCTTCACTGCTCTGCGGGTTGGTTCCTGACAGGAGTTTCAGCGCTGCCAGGGCTGCTGCTCATGTAAAGTAGCTACAAAAGGGGGCAAATTTTAACGCTGGTGATATTCTTCCACTGGGATTACAGATCATGTATCACATATCAGCTGCTCAGTGTGAAAGCTTGGGGCTTCAAGTTGAGTACTGTGGGGAAAAAATCTATTCTTTTTTTTTCTTTAGGAAAAAAAAAAACAGATATACCTTCTGAAATATCTATTTGAGTCTATTTTTTGAAACAGTCATAAAACATAACTGAGATGTAGGATGAGCTTGTGGTGAGAATCAAATATCTGAGCAAATTAATTTCTGCGCTATGAGATGAAACAAGCTATAAACTTGCAGGAATATATTCTGATCTACTTGCTGTTTTTTTAATGGCACCACTGTAACAACCTCCTGCTGCAGCTACACAGATCCTAGAATATAAGGAAGCGTTTCTTTACCCTAGCAAAAGCTCACGTTTTTCAGCTGCCTGGTAGATTGCAAAATACCTGGATTTGCTGCTGTTGTTTGTTATCCAAAGCAAGGACATCCTGAGTTGGCACCTCCTGACTCTCCATTGTGCTGTGCTTTAGCATGTGACCCTGCATGCTGAACGCTGGTGACAATTTGGCTATTCACACAGCCCCACGCCGTGGAGGCCTTGCTGCTCGTTCTGCACAAACATTGATCTTTTCAAACAAACAAATCCATAAATGTCAAGGCCAGGGATTTGAAAAGGGTGGAGTAAAAGATCTATTTGGTAGCATAATATTCTTGCTAGTCTTGAAAAGCAGCTTGCTGGGCAAACTATGTAATGAAAACTTCTCTGCACTTAGTGTTATTTTTAGTAGAAAGAGCTCAGATTGCAGCGAGGACAGTTGTTGGTGGTTTTCTTTTCAGCTGTTAAAGTCTCTTTAAGGCAGCCACAATGCATCGGTTTGCCTGGTGTAAGCACTGGGGAATCGCCCAAGCGAAAATAAAACTGCCGTTTCATTTCTGTAACGCGGTGCGTGACAAACGGGAGAGACAACTGCCGACAGCAGCGGTGGCTTGCACAGCAGCGGTGGCTTCCACAGCTTGCGCGGCCTCTCCCTGCAGGTCGTATTAATTTTGGGGAGCAGGTTGCTCTTGCCGTCCCTCGTGCGGCCCATGCACCATCGTGCTTGCACACGCCAAGGCCCGGGGTGAGCGATGCCACCGGTCAGGGCTCGGCCGGGGGGAAAGCGTTGCGGTGGGGTCCAACTTTAGGACTCCGACTACCCGATTCAAAACGCTCGGCCGGTCCTGAGCTTTTCAACGTCCCAGCACGCAAACTGGGCCGGGGCACGGCCCGAGGTCAGGCCCGGGCCTGGGGCCCACCCCCCTCCGCTGG
>WHYT01017804.1:465987-488906 GCA_009806455.1 Tetrax tetrax
GGTAAGGCGGGAGCTGCCGCCGTGCCGTGCCGTGCCGTGCCGTGCCGTGCCGTGCCGTGCCTCACTTCGGGCGGCCCCGCGCGGCGGGTCGCGGTGCCTGGCGCTGCCAGTGCGACGCGGGGATGGCGGTTGCTCCCGCAGCCCTTCCGCCGACGGCACGCCCGGCCCTGCCCTGCCCTGCCCTGTCCAGCCCGGCCCGGCACGGCCCGGCCCTCCCAGCCTGCGGCGGGCCCGGCTCGGCGCACCCCCGGGGCTGGGTGGCGGGGGGAGGTCCCCTCGGGAGGTAACTCCCGTGGCGGGCGGGAGGGCGCCCGGTGAGGTGACTCCGGCGGGGCCGGTGCGGGGCCGGCTGCCCCGGCCTGTCCAAGGCTGCGCCTCCCGTCGCGCCGTCACCTCCCAAAATGCGGAACCGGGGGGGCAGGCGGCGGAGCCCGGGGCACTGCCCCCTCCCCCGCCCCTCCCTGCCGTGGGAGCCGGGACGGGCGGTAAATCCCGGCCTCCCCCCCGGGGTTGGCGGGGAGAATAAACTTTCTGCTTTCACCCAGGAGTAGAAGTAGAGCGCTGCTTCCTTCTTACGAATGGATAACTTTTGATTAACCAGCGCTGATCGTCGGCTTTATCCCCCCTCGATTCTCTCCATCCCGGGGCTGCTCAGCAGCTGGCAGCTCCATTTTGGCGGCTACCCCATGGCCGCCGGGCAGTGGCGGGGGTGGCACCTCCGGGGGCTGCCTGCGTGGCTCTGGAAGGCGATGGTGCTTCACCCGTGTGCGTTTTGCCTGGGGAGGACTTTTGTCCTGGCTGCTGCGGTTGCGACGCTCTCCTTTGTGGTTTATGTAAAACAAAAAAAACAACCCAACCTTGGGACTGCTGCCCAGGATTAACCGGTGTCTTGATGGAGGCCAACCCGAATGCGCGCAAAGCGGGATCTCTTGCTTTCAAAGCTTCTCTAACAAAAGGTATATTCCATATATATCCTAGTGATCCATGCCCTCGTTGGAATCTCTTATGTGGTGCTGTACTGAGCTGCACACCAGCTGTTTTACCAGACGAAGTAAGGCAGGCCAGGGTCAATAAGCTACTTTGAGTAAGCTGGTAGGGCTGCTTGGCCCAGCTCGGTGTCTGTGCCCTTGGACTGATTTTGTTCAGCATTTTCCCACTGAGCATGCTTGGGACAGTAGGAAATGTTCACTTGTGGCAGCAAATGGTGGTGTTGGAGGCACACAGGGCGCTGGGAGTGTAACCCCTGACTCTGCGCCGTCAAGCTCTCTGCTCTGCCGGGTGAGAGGTGCTCTGGCTCAGGCACCAACCTTGATCTGTCCGTGCGCTGGTTTAAGTGTTTCGAGGCTGCTGTAGTGCGCTTGTACAACTAGCAAGTTATCTTTACTGGAGTAGATGATAATCTGGTGAGGGGCTGAACCTCCTCAGAGAGGTTCCTTCAACCATTCTGAAATCTTGTGTCTATCTTCAGTATATATACATTGAAAAGAAAACAGACCCCCAAACCCTATTTTTGGGGATTAACGAACAGAACCATTCAGCCAGAAAAGAGCACAACTGGCTGTTTGATCAGGATTTTAATTCCAGTTGCAGGAGCATTAACACAGTTTTCAGTATTTGTCCAGAAGTTCTTTCAAGCTTAGTTTCTTTGTGTTTGAGCTTTAGAGCCTATTAAAAGGCAAACACCTTCATTGCAACAACAGGGTCTTGGACAACTTCTAAGAGAAATGGAAGTAAATATTGGGATCTCTTCAAAAGCTTTGTCACAATGCTGAGACTTTCTAGAGACTTGTTTTGCTATTGAGCTCATTTTTTGTATAAATACCTCTTTGTATAAAGAAGGTACCACACCCCAGGCTGTGTGTCAGAATAGTGTTTCTGGTGTGACGTAAACATGGTGCAACACCTTGCTCCTCTGCTTTCTTTTTGGAGGCAGTTTTGCTATTTTCCCTTTCAGGTGAGGTGAAAACATGAAAGGGTCTCCTGATGCAGGGGGGAAATAATCTAGAATAGGCAACACACTTGTGCTTGTTGAGATAATAGTTTGTAATACTCTGCTAGCTAGCACTCAAAGACCCATCTCCCGGGCAGGCAGCAGTGCTTGCATTGGAAATTGCACTTGATGACACGGTATTACTCACCCGGCTGCCCAGTTCCATTTCTTGGGCTTGAACATCCTGGATTGCCGCCTCTAACCGGAAATTAATTTGTTTAAAAGTGTGAGTCAGAAGTTGCACTTTTCCGTGTTACGATGGCAGCTTACTCAGCTAGTGAAAGTTAGGAGGTGGGGACAAAATCTAGGTTTCAGTTAAGACTGCAGCCAAACTAGACAAGGCTAATCCTCCAGGTGTATAACATATTTAGGTCTTCCCTTTCTCTTGACTCGTCAAACGTGGCAGCAGTCCTTAGACAGTTGTCACTAGCCTGCCATTGGCAGCATCAGAACTATGGAGCAGTTTTTCACTGGAACTGTCTGTTTTCAGCGCAGGGACGTTTGGCTTGGCTGTATACCTCTACCTGGTGCTCAGTGCACTCCGTCTGCTCTGGAAAGCCTGGGGTCTCTTGCTCTGTGATTGCAAGCACCAAAGCAGTACTGTCGGCTCAGGGCAAATGGATGGAATACTCTCCTGAGAGGAGCCGTCCCTCGTTCTATTGCTTTGTGTTAAATTGCCACGAACAAAAATCTGTTGGTTCGCTGTGTGGGCTCAGTTGCTGAGTGGACTAATAACTGCAGTTGTATTTTCACAAAGATTCTGGCTTTCCCCTCCTACCCCCCTCAAAAATTGTGTACCTGGTTTTGCTTGCAAAAAGAGTCTTTCTGGGGCTTGCCGCTGTTCCTGTTAGTGCAGGTACGGCTCACCACTGCAAAAACAAGGATGAAGCCGCCCCAACAGTGCAGAAGCAACGTGCTGATGTGTTCTAAATGAGGAGACCGTGCCACTGAGCAGTTTCCTGAAGACGTGGAGCACAGCACAGTTATGTAGTAATACTCATGTTGTGTTTAGGGGGTTCCTCTTATGCTTCAGCAGCTCTTCACTTACGTAACCTGATGTTTTGCAAAATCTTCTAGCTCTGTGGGCCTTAGGAGTCCCAAAACACTACACGTGATTTCTTGAGAGAATATGTAAGTCTTTATTTTCCTAGAGCCTTGACTTGCATTTCTGGGGCTGATAAAATGGAATTTATTGTTCCTTTTGTGCAGAAGGAACTTGTTGCTGGCAGTAGGACAAGATTTCTCCCATTGTCCTAACGGACAAAGCTGCACCTTTTTCTACTGCTTTATTTGTTTTCTTTATCACTAGGTACTTGCAGTACTATAGGTAAGAATTGTTTTTTTTTTTTTGTAATATCAAACACTTATAAGTAAATAGGAGTGGGCAGCTGTTGTCAGAACTGCAAAATAAGAATGATTTCACGGAACTGAGCATCTGTAGCAGTTACTTAAAGGAGTAAAAAAGAGCAGAACAGTTACATCAGTAGGTTCATTGAACACCAGCAAGTCTTCCCCTCTCTTCCATGGAAAACTCTGGAGGAGGGGGGAAAATCTCATTGCTCTGACTCAGGCTGAGGGCCCAGGTTGACAGGGTGGGTTACGTGAGTTATTTAATGACATTGCTCTCCTCCTGCCTCAGCCAGTGTGTGAATGAGGTACTGAAGTGCAGGGATCAGTGCGCTGTGTTGGAGGGACACTGGAGCAGCTGATGCACAAGCAGCTGCCCATGCACCAGCACAGGGTGGGCAGCCGGAGGCTGGAGCAGGGTCAGCTGTTCCTGCTCTCTCCAGTGCCTGGGCATTGAAGGGTAACTTGAACTCTTTATTCATACTTGCACCCGCTTCAGGAGGAGGTGGAGGAGGCTCTCGAACAGCGGAAAGAGTCTGTAGCCTTTGGTGTGCACAGATCCTCTGTCTCAGTTCCCTGTAACTAGTGAACTAGCACTGTGACTGCAGGCAAGAAAATCCTTCACCCAGCCAGAGTAAAGCCAGCTCTCGGACCTTTTGGGATAGGGAGAGCTTAGCTAAGGATCTGCTTGCTTCCTTTGATCCTTCAACAAGGCCAAACTGTAGCTGCTCAGGGCTTTTAGAATCCCAGTGACGTGCAATTGATGCATGTCCCGTTTGTTCCAGTTTCCCATACTTTGAAGCCCTGTGAAGCAGCCTGTGAGGTTCCCCTTTCTCCCACCGCAAATGCCCATCTGAGCAATGGGAGACCTTGGAGGCCTGGTCTGACCTTGTTGGTTCTAAACAAAGCACTGCGCCTTGGCTCCGGTTTAGTAACTGCGCTGGCGCAGGCTGGGCAGGCGCCTGGCTCTGCTTGATCTGGGTGCTTTGTGGGTAAAGTGGGAACAGCTGGTTTTTATGGCTGAAGTTGGCTGGCATATGTTAACACCTCTCCTAAAGCTGGCCTGGGCACGAGTGCTACTGAGCTGCTTTCAGCTGTGCCTGGAGACTTCTGAGCGTGGCCCCTTCCATCTCCAGGGCCTGGCAATAACCATGTGCTGCACTAGTCTGCCTTGGAAGTTTTGTTTGTAGTTATTTTCTTGCTTCTATCTGTCTTGTACATGCATTTCTTTTCCTTGTCTTTTACAGCCGCTAAATACAGTAGCGCTTGACTAACAGCCTCTACTTCATGTGCCAGACCTCAGCGTAGTCCTGGGAGGAGCTGGGTGGCAAGGGAAACGGATATTGGGGCTTCTGATGCTTTCTGTCTTGCACTGACCCTGCTGAGTGAACAGCAGCCTGAAAGCTGCTTTGGCTGCCCTGAGTGTTGCAAAGGCTGGCGTGCTCGGTAGGCTTTTGACCTCTTCCTTCACAACCCTTTGCTTCTGAAACAGGAAGGGGTCTGGACAGTTTTCATGGGGAGGGAGCCCCTCAGCCAGTACAGAGAAGACTTGTGTGAAGTCAGGGGACTAGATTTGCCGTGTAAAATCAGTGAGTTGTTCTGGATTGCTGATTCTTGAGGGTACCGGACGGTACTGCAGGTAAGGGAGGCTATCGGCTGTATCTCTTCAAAAAGTGATGTTTCCATGGCAGCAGATACAGTGCAGGGAGTCTTCTTGAAAGCCAATGTTTTCTTGACCAGCTTTCAAAAGAAAATACCAAACACCACCATTCTTAGTTTAATAGGAAAGAACAATTGTGTAGGTTGCTGAACCCTGTGCAGCAAACATCTGATGGGTGTGGGATTTTCCATGTTTTTAAGAGAAGCTCACCTCCAGGTAGGATGATGATGGCCCCACTGGTGCCTCCACTGGAGTCTTTATAATATGGGCACTTCTGATTTGCAATTTGCTATATGGAGGAAAGGAGGTGTTTACCCTTGTCCTTTTAACACCCTGCAGTGAGTAAGCAGAAAAATGTCAAACAAAAGGTGACTGAAAGGGAAAGCAAGCATTAAGCCAGATTAAGCACTAAATTGAAATGCTCTTGTTCAGCCAAAACTGTCACTCTGTATCAGCTTCAATTTAAGACACCAGAGGGACAGATTTCTCTCCTGTCAAAGGTAGCAAGCACCTTCAAAGGCCCACATATTTGGGTATGTTTTAGCCAGAGAGATTGGGAGCCTTCACTCAAAAACCTTGTATTGGAGGGTGGGCTTTCAACCAGCAGCCTTCTCCTTTGAAAAGGCCTGCGGTAACAGACCAGCTGCCCGTAACTTTCTAATGTGGATCACTCCTAAAGGTTCAATGTCACTTTCTCTATTTCCTTTTGCAACTCTTCATCCTTCTCTGCCCCTGGTTAAGGGAGCTGAAGGAACATAGAATCATAGTTGGAAGGGACCTTTAAAGGTCATCTAGTCCAACACCCCTGCAAGAAGCAGGGACATCTCCAACCAGATCAGGTTGCTCAAAGTCCTGTCCAACCTGGCCTTGAATGTTTCCAGGGATGGGGCATCCACCACCCCTCTGGGCAACTTGTTCCAGTGTTCCACCACCTTCATCATAAAACATATTTTCCTTAAATCCAGTCTGAATCTACCTCCCTCTATTTTAAAACCATTACCCCTTGTCCTATCACAACAGGCCCTGCTAAAGAGTTTCTCTCTCTCTTTCCCATAAGCCACCTTTAGGTACTGAAAGGCTGCTATAAGGTCTCCTCAGAGCCTTCTCTTCTCCAGGCTGAACAGCCCCAACTCTCTCAGCCTGTCCTCATAGGAGAGGTGCTCCAGCCCTCTGATCATCTTTGTGGCCCTCCTCTGGACCCTCTTCAACTGGTCCATGTCCTTCTTATGTTGGGGGCTCCAAAGCTGGATGCAGTACTCCAGATGGGGCCTCACCAGGGCAGAGTAAAGGGAAAGAATCACCTCCCTTGACCTGCTGGCCATGCTTCTTTTAATGCAGCTCAGGATGCAGTTGGCTTTCTGGGCTGCAGGCGCGTGTGGCCGGCTCATTTTGAGCTTCTTGTCCACCAGCACTCCCAAGTCCTCCTCAGGGCTGCTTGCAATCCATTCTCCACCCAGCCTGTATTTGTGCTTGGATTGCCCCAACCCATGTGCAGGACCTTGCACTTGGCCTGGTTGAATTTCATGAGGTTTGCATGTGCCCACCTCTCCAGCCTGACAAGGTCCCTCTGTATGTGTATTGGGTTTGGGATTTTGGCAGAATGACACTATGAGCTTAGGTAACTGATGTTAAATATGGTTGCCCTGCTATGAAAACGCTTATGCCTGGCAGAGGGGTAGACAGCTGTATGGATTTTTCTGCTATTGTCACTACAAGTGGTGACAATTGTCTGCATGACTCTGCAGCCAGTTGCCCTTTGGGGAGGGTCAGTGCACTGGAGAGTGTGCTGGCTGCCAGCAAACGCCGGTGTGCGGAAAAATGCTCATTGTGCTATTAAGTGCTCCCGCACAGAAAAGGGTGGACTGATGCTCTCTAGAGAGAAACCACGGTTACTTTTGTGGTGTGAATGCTGACACTGAAAGAGGCAGCTTTCCTGTTTCACAAGCTCACTTCTCTGTTGCAGCGTGTGAGAGCAGAGCAGTAAGCATCCTGGGATGCTCACTGACAGTAGAGCGCTTCAGCAAGTGTGTACGCTGCCTTGGCCAAGCCTGCGATACTCCGTTAATTTCTGCAGAACTGAGGGCGGTAGGAAGGTGGTGTGCCACACATGGTTCGGAGTGACAGACTTCTGAACTGTCTCTCTCATGCTTGTAGCTTACCAGCAGCACAACAAATGTGTGCTATGCTTAAAAACTTCACAGGCAAAGAGAACGTGTGCTCTGTGTGTGTATATATAAGAAAAAGAAAGTCAAGAATTTATTGTTAGTGTAATTGACGTTTTAATGATCTAATTCAAGAATGATTATTAGTTTAGATCATATCACAGAAAAAGACTATTTATGCAGATGAAATCTTAGTAATAATAAAGGTAACGTTGTATGCACTTAGTTTTTTACACCTTTTCCTGGTGTTATTGTCATCCTTCCCCTGGCTTCTGTGGCTGGTAGTATAATTTGGTGCTGGCAGGGGTGCTATAGCAAGTTGTCCATATTGTGACTCTCCCTGTGCTGGGAGGAGCATGATGTTGTTGGCTGCTTCTTCCTCCTTCTAGGATCCACTGGCATCTTTCTGTTATAGTGGCTAATGTGCTTTTTACACCTTTGCTCTTTCTTTCATTGCTCTGTAAGTTCCACATTACATCCAAATCTATTATATAAAGCATCTTTTATGTATGTCAGGTACTATTTCTTTCTCTTTTTGTTACCTATAAAATAGTTGGTCCAGCTGTGGATCTCCATTGGCGATTGGTGAGTTTTTTATAGCTGTGGGGTCTCTGGTGTCAACCCCGTGCCTTATTACTTATCATACTGTGCCTGTACTGTCACATCCCGTGCCTGTACTTTCTGAGCTACACCAAGAAAAACAAAGCTGCAGGCAGAGCAAGAAAAGTGCGGAGAGAGCAAGCCTGACAAGCCTCTAGTCCTGAGGCCTCGCAGACTCAGTTCAGAGCTTACAGCCTGTTACTAGCAGTAGCGATGTGGTGTCGTGGGGTAACAAAGAGGGTGGTGAGCAGCTGCAGCTTGCTGGGGTTGGTGGCAGAGGCTAACAGTGGCAGAGAAGCAGGTTGGTTTTGTGTTGTGGTTGTTTTTTTTTTTTTTTTTTTTCCCTGTTTTGCTTTCCCTTCTCTAGCAGCTAGAGGGGAGTGGAGTTTCATCAGAGCCCCCTAAGCCAGAGATACAGATGAAAGGATGTGGGAAGGGATGTCACCTGGGCTGGAGCTGGTGTTTTCAGTCAGGTATATCCCCTGCGCTTCAGTAGGATTGGAGCCCATGCTTGGCAGTGGTCATGGTTCATGAGAAAAACCTTGAAAAAGTTGAAGAAGCAAGTTTGTAAGTAATGCTTCTTAGCTGCTCTTCTAGCATGGCAAAACTGTGTGTTTCAGCTGTGAGCATTCGGGATGTTGCTCATCTGTTTTGCTATATTTACTCTTTTCTTCTTTTTTACTTTAACTAAACTTCTAGCAGGAGTACCAAATTGAGCAAAAAGCAATCCTACTCCTCCCTCTCTCTTTCACTGTTCTCTGTCTAAACGTGTATTACATCATGGCATTAAAGTCTTGATTAACTTTATCTGGATAGCAGAATTCAAAAGAATCCCCCCAATGCTTCCGCTTGATTCATTGCTGTCTGACATTCATTGCAGTGCTCTACAGCAGTCTAGGCCCTGGGAATACTCTTATAATAGTGGGCATCTGCAGCCGCTGGAAGGAAGGGTGGGCTGCGTTTTTAAAAAGCCCTTTCTCTACGCTTTTGTCTTCTGGTCCCGTGTAGTCTCTGCAGAGTAGTCTAGGGTGCTGATACATCCTCTGCTTTTCCTCACACAGGCTCCTGGGTGTGGAGCTGTGCAAGGACTTCCCTATAAGCAACTTTAATGAAGTTGTCCTGTAGGTAGGAACCTGTACTTCCAACCCAAAATAAGAGCTGGGACTATGAAAGGGGTGCAGCTCACACTGTCTGGAGTGCTTCTTGTTCTCTAGTTGCTGTATTCCATTGTAGAAGACAAATCCCTTCAGCACAGCTCGAAAATGTTTTACCTACATCTGAGGAGTCTTGAGACGCAGGCTGAAGACAGAGCAGAAGCCCCCAAATCCATTGCTGTTCTTAACTAACCTGCTGACTCTTCTGTGTGCTTTGATTACTGTTTGCAAAGCTTTGTTTTATGCCTGGCTTCAGTCCGCATGAGTGGATCACACACTGCTGCATTGCTGTTTCCATAGCACCACTCAAATCTGTGCTAGGTAGTCCCTGAAGAGGCTTGCTGAGCAGCTGATGTGTGCTCAGGGATGAGGAGTATCAGAAGTAGTACCAGCCTAGTGCACAAGGGTGGGGAAGAAGCCTTATTTAAATGTTGACTTTCTTATTGCCAGATGTCACTGTCTTGGCAGAAGGAAAACAGGCTTTTTTACTGCAGTGTGCTTTGCTTGGAGCTGTGGGTTCTTAAAAGTACCACTCATGCTGTGTGTTTCATCTCCACGACAAACCACTTGCAGTGTTGTGCTCCAGACCATTTTTTTAGAGTATATTTGATCTTGAGTACAAAGATAGACCTGCAGTGAATTCTTGTCTTCCTCTTCTCCCAGGATCACTCCAGTGCCTGCCTGGCAGGTATTTGTTTTATTTTCTTGTCCTCTGGGAGTTTCTCCTGTGGCTTGTGACAGCCCTTTGTGCCAGTGCCTAGGCAGACTCTTCAGGTGCTACACAGCTATAGTTCCCCAAGTAGGTAACATATGAGCCCTGGAGCAAGGGGTGCATCCTGGATGCATCCACCTACTGTTTCCGAAACATTGCCATGTTGTCCCTCAGCACCTCCAGAATCACTTGAAGGAGCAAGGAGCAGAAGTTACTGCAGAGGATCCCAAAGGGATAACTGTCTGAACATCTGAAAAAGGACAGGTGCGCTGCTGCCTGCCAAGCAGTTGCTCATCCCTGGTCTTCTTACTGAGCAAGGCTGAGCATAGCACGGGTCCAGCTCCCTACTTCTCCCAGGTCTCAGGCCACGTGTGGACGCCTGCACGCTACCTTCCCCACCAGCTCCTCTTCCAGGCTGTTGTGGGAACGTCAGCTCCAAGCTTAGGCTGGGGACACAGACCTCAAACTGAAGTTAAGGATGTGTGTGGGGGGGATCCTGTGCTCTATAGAGGTTGGCCTTTAATTTATGTAGCTTAACTGCTAAAACCTCTACTGCCACTTCTAGCTGGCTACTACTGTCATATGATTTAAGTGCAGTAATTTGGAAGGAGGGGAAAACTTCAAAGCTTTACTGTTGTTTTCTTCAATAAATCAATCCTTAACTGCAGTAAAGGTGTGTTCTGAACACCCACTTTGAATCTCCTCATTTGAAGACTGTGGAGAAGGAATAAACAGTCACTGCTACCATTTACGTAAATGTTTCTAGGAATCAGTCATAAATACTAGCCTTTTCTGAATTACATTTGCATTTCTTAACACATTTCTAACAAATGCTGAGGTACAGCAGTGAGACCTGTCTATCTTGTGAACTGCTACTTCAGTTTTGTGCACGTACCTTGGTGCTCTGCCAGGACTGCAGATCAGACTAAATAATGGTGCTTTCTGGGTTCAGTGCCTTGCTGGAAAACATGTTAGCACTTTACTCAGCCCAGCAGAACAAGTGTGGACATGAAAAACTTTTTTTGAAAAGTAAAATGCAGTGGCTGAATGTCTCTTTTTGAATAAGATCTTGTTCCTAGACATGAACAAGTCCTGCTTTCCTGCCCTTCATGCTAATTTGTAAATAGTCAACTATGGTTTTTCTTTTTTGGAGGAAACCCGGGGTATTTAATGTTGCGTGGCAGGATTCAGTTTTGGATTGCATTATCTCCAACAGTTAATTTGTTCAGAGAAATATATCTACTGCAAGTGCATCCTTTTATGACGCAGTTGCAGTAACCAGTGCTGCCATTCAGTATAAGCTTGTTTAGTTGCATTTCCCATCAAGAGACCGGAAAAAACCCCAGAAGATCACCAGGCATGTAATAGCTGCCAAAGAGACGCTGCCTACGTTGCAGGACACTGCTTCCATGTTCAGTGCCACACAAATTTCCTGCTGGTTGGGTTGGTTAAATGGTACAAGAGCGCGTTCTGTGAAGGAGGAAGAGTTCTGTGGCAGTTAGTGCTGTGAGGAGCGTGGCTGGGATGGCAGGTGAGCCTTTTGCCTAATGCACCCATTGCTTAAAACACCAGCTTCTGAGCTGCAAGTTGTTCACGCTGTTCAGTGTGTAATTCATTCCTGCGAATCACAGACATTGAATCTTTAATTGGGAAACTTAGGCCACCCTTTAAGAGTATTTGAGGCATCCTGCTTTGATACCTTTCTGCGTGGATCGCAGATGTGCATGAGTGCTATAGTTGACAAGAGCAGCGTTGAGCAAGGAGAATTAGTTTCTGCATCTTTCTAAACAGTGACAGGTGAAAACTGGTGGAATTAATGCTCTGAAGCCGAATGGTTTTGGTTGGCTTGCCGGCTTGTCACTGAGCAGGTTTTCTGGCATGAAAGATTTCTGGAGATTGTATAAGAAGGAAAGCAACAGGACTGTCAATGGAATCTGCAGAGCAACCAGTTGAATGCTTCCTGCAGTGCTGAGGGAGTGTTTTTGGAGTAAACAGCAAAAGGGAGAGAGCTTTGCTGGGATAAATTTATAGTCAGCTTTAATTCTGTTCTAGCACACTGGTACATAAGGTCTTTAACATGCTTCTGTTTCTTGTTTACAATTCAACAGCAAACTTCACCTTGGTGAATCACAGTAAGGTACTTCCCTCCCATCCCCAGTGAAAAGTACTTTCCTATTCAAGGCACATGTTTTGAGAAAGTAAAAATATGTAATGGGAAGAGGGATATGGAAGTCAAAGGAAGGCCTCTGTGTGTTGTCAAGAGGAGCTGAGAAGACTTTTTAAGCTCTTGGGGAGGGAGAACTTGCGGACAAAGCAAGCATCAAGTAAAATAACTAAACCTCTGTGGTCTGCCTGTTCCAAGGCTTTGATGCTAAATCCACCCAGAATTTCTCTTGATTTGTGGAGGTGGTTGTTGGTAATGCAAAGTCCTTGGGATACGGCTGAGCCTGTGAGCAATGTCACTAGAGAGGTCTTGTTTCCTCATCATGCAGGGTGATGGCAGCAGCATTTCTGAGGGGTGTGATGCCTTCTTAATAATGCCATATCACAGCTCCCCAGCTAAGTGCACACTTGAGGATTGCCAACTGGGAATGAGCAGTATGCAAGTCAGTGTTTGGACTTTCTGCTTTTAATATCCTGATCCAGTTTTTATCTGGCAATGCTGAGTGAAAAATTGTGTATTGCATCATTAATGGATATTTAAGCTCTGAATTATTCTGAGCATTTTCTGTGCTGATGGCCGAGCTATGATGTGCCAAACCTACTGGGTATCAGCTAGACCAATCCTTAAGCATAAAGGGTGAAAAGTTTACCAGACTGATCCATTAAACTTCAACTGAAGCATGACCAGTACTTATGGTGGTTACCAATATATGTATTTTTTCTTGTTTGATGTTTACAGTTGTGAAATGGGGTGTGTGATGGATTAGCTTGTACAATAAGGAATTATGCTAAACTTAGTCTTCACTTAGCAGTGCAAAGCTTTATTCTTAGGATTTGCAATGATGTTCAGTTCCAGGTCAGATACTGTGAGGGCGCAACTTGTAGAAACAGTGCAGTGCAGTTCTGGACCTGCTGCTCACTAAAAGCAGTGGAGGTGTGCTTTCTTTAAGGAAAAAAAAAAACCACAACTCGCCCCCCACCATCCCCTTCCAACCTAAACCTGCACAAAACCAAACAAAAACCCCCAACAAAAGTCCCTTACCCTCTTTCCTGACGTTCCCCGCCTTCCCCCACCCCTGCCAACTTCTAGGGCTGAAGCTCACTTTCCTTCAAGACACATGCTTCAAACTCACGGGAGTTCTTTCCTCCTCCTTGTAGTTTCTACCACATTGGCTGTACCAGTATCAGGAGAAATGCCCGACTTTGTGTTCATCTACATATGTCTTTCCAGTTTTGTCCACTCTCGTATACTTCAGTAAAATAAACAGTTTAACTTGCTCTACTTACCTTGCTGTGTAATATAAGAGAGGATCCTGGAGATCAGCTTATCCAAGCACGCTGATGTTTAGGAAAACTTATCTTTGTGTGGAATAGACTGGGACAGAACTAGATCATGCATAAATATATGAATACTGCTTGGAAATCTTGAGAGATCAGTACTTTTCTGATCTGAACCTGTGTAGGTTGTAAGAAAGCAAGTATAGATTGCCTCTAGTATCACCCAGAGGTGAAAAGTAGTCTCCTCTCCAAAGGCTGATCTGATGGGATGGGTATACTCAAGTTGTAGGACCTGAAAGTCCTTGAAAGCTTTCCTTCTTTGTGGGGAAATAATCTCTGGACAAACTTTCTTGACCCTTTCCTTTGCTGCCTTCTGCTTTTTGAGTGATTAGTGTTTTATGACTGTCTGTTGATTTGTGTGACAGCAGTATCTCTGTAGGCTAATAGTTTCATTTAATTTACTGTCCTAGTCTGACTTCGAGTAGGAGCAAATGTCTCTTAACAGGATTTACTGAGCTCAAGCAGCATTAAAAGTCATTCAAGGACATATCAATTGGATAAAATTTCAGAGTACTTATTAATATAATGGGAAATTCAGTGGTCATAAAGGTAGATGCATTATCTGCATTATATTAGAAAGAAATAAGCCAGTCAATGCAGTTGGTTTGTTAGTGATTTTCTCTTGGTTCACTGCATGCACAGTTACAAGATTCTCCCTCTTATCCCTTAAATGAGATTAAGAGCAGTGCAGAAATATTCAGCCCCCACATCTTGTTTGATCAATTTGCAGCTTTGGCAGAATGCAGTTCAAAGTCCCTTTGCTGGTGATAGCGATTGCTCCAAATCGGTTTAGAAGTGCCGCAGGAATTGGTGTTGCCTAGCTGGGTCTGCCGTGTAACAGTACAGGCATATAGCAGCCAAACTCCATCTGGAATGGGACACTTCAAGCACTACACAGTCAGATGAGTGACTGGTAAAATGCTAGATTGTAGAGGAACAGGTATCTTATTTGATGCTGCAGAGAAAACAACACAACTTATTCTGTGTTTTCAAATGAGAGATACTCGGTAATAGCAAACTGCTGCATCCATGTGCAAGAGTACTTTGTGTCAGCAGTCTGTTGGGGTGCCATCAGCACTCCTATGTTAAGTCTTGTTTTCTTAAGTTTAGGTAAGCTCACCAAAATTCTGTAGTGGGTGAGAAATGTTGATGAATAATGTGGGCTTGTCTTCGTTATGGGCTCATCTGCTTGGGTAAGATATGTAACTGGCTTGATGTCCGTTGTCGCCTTTTAAGAACCTCATGGGCAGGCTGATTGTCTGAAGAGTTTGTAGCAAAATCATTACCAATCTAAAGATGTGATTTGACTGATTGGGAAGAGGGATGCTCTTTGAACCGAGAGATTTCTAGGGCATATATGATTGCTTATTTATTGTACCAGTACACTTCTGCAGGCTAGATAGGGTTTTACAGTTTTATGGGCATTTCATACTATGTTCTCAGATAAGCTGTTGTGGTTTTGAGCAAAAATGTTAATAGGACTTCTACACAGCTTGCTACTTGCAATTGCCTGTGTTGGAAAAAATTATACTTTAAATGTTATGCAATTACACTTGCTTGACAACATCAGTCTAAATATTAAACTTTAGTCAAGAGAGAGTATTAACCTGGTGGTTGCCATCATCATGTTGAATTATTAAGCAAAACGTTTATCTTTGTCATGGATAACTGAAAAAGGAGCCACACTACAGCAGGAGTGTGGCTTAACCATGCAACCAGTAACTTGTGTGTGGAAGCTTTGGCAAAAAAAAAGTATGTTTCTAGAGCTTTGCAATTTCCAAGAACATGATGTGACTGCAAGGAGCTGTGGATTTGAGAAATTAGAAAGGTTTGTACTTCTCATCCTTTGTTTAAAACAATCCCATTCTGCACTACAGCCTTTTTTTCCTAATCTTTTCCAACTGCTGGCTGCAGCTCAGCACTGTTCCTCCAGCATTTTTCACAGGTTCAATCTCTTACCAGAGATTAGAGTTTCTAGAGAATGGCAGCGTAACCGAGATAAGTGGCTGAAGTCAAATAACTAAACACATTCCTCTAAAATCTACCTGACAGTGTTTTGACTCTGTTAATCGTGCTTGTTCCTCTGTATTTGCAGAGTTTGGCCTGCCTTCTCCAAAGTCAATGCAGAGCCCTACCTGATCACTGGTTCTGGGGTGCTGGCTACTGTGGCCTGGACTCTTCCCTTAGGTTGGAAATGCTTTTCACCTGTTATTGCTGGAGCTGACAAACGCAACTGCTTTGACCACTGTTTGATACACAAAACTGCTCTAAGTTGGGGATTTCGCAAATATCTTCAAAAGGTTGTGGAGAACCTGTGCACGTACGGAGACTTCTGTCTGATACGAACGGGTTAAGAGGCTTACTGTCGTATCGGCTTGCCTAGTGGCAAAATATGCCGAAGCGTGGATCTACTCCCTCACAAGTTCTCAGGAAATTAGTCTGAACTTATAATTGGATTGGGAGGAGGAGAGAAGAAAACTGCTGCATTTGCTAAGACATGCGTCAGCTGTCTGAAATGCTGTGGGCTGAGACTTTAAGAAAAGAGCAATACTAGCAACCCCATAATCCTTAACTGTAACACTTGGAAGTGTTTGTGTTGCGGGGTGATACATCTTGGGATAATATTAATCATTTTAAGAGGGTGGTTTGTGTTTTTTTTTCTTTTAATATGAGTAAATAAAGGCAGCATTTAGTCTTAAGAAAATGCTGGAGAAGATGTTTCTATAGAGGGAACCAAACTGGACAATGCTGTTGCATTAAGGAGAGCTAGTCCAGAGAAATCATGTGGGGGGAGGCTGAACTAATGAGATTATTATGGTGGTGTTGAGTTGGAGTCTGCTGGAAGACAGCAAATGTCTAAACCCTTAAGCCACAGTCTGCTGACCATTACTAAGAGCCTGTGTTCGTACTGTTCAGCAACTGCGATAGCTGTGCAGCTCCATTCATGTCATGCACAAATCTTGGGGGCTGAAAGAGGTATCTGCTGTTAAAGGGAGGGGAGAGAGAGCACAACATGGAAATGGGAGCACAAATGTACTAATTTAAGGCTTGCTTAGTGTTTGGGCTTCTGTCCTATTGCTTCACGGCATCTTTCTCTCTTAATGCAGTTTTAAGGCCTTGGATAAGGTGCTGAAAGGCTTTACTTGTCTGTAAACTGGTAAGACTTTGAAGATCAAATTGATGCTACAGAACCTAGATTGGCTTAAGATGCTTAAGTAGCTTTATGGCTGTTCAAATGGCTTATGGCCTCTAAAACTCAGCTGGAGTGGAGAGAGGAGCTTGACTTGCTGCCTGATTGGGATTGACCTGGGAGAGATGGGGATGGGCAAAGATCTGACTGGAAGTCTTCACCCCAGCCACAGTTACTGGAAGGCCTCCAGTCAATCTGCCTGTTAGCAGACTGCAGAAGATGCAAATTAAAACTGGGTGTAGGCTGAGCTGGCAGTTGAATCTTAACAATCAACCCTGAAATAAGAGATTGAATCTTTTTGCTATGCCCCCAAAACAGCAAGTGCCTCTTCCCTCCTCTTTGGCAACTCTTCCCCTTGTGCTCCCCTATCCTCTTTTGCTTGCTAAATTAAGTGCTGGAATTGTGGTAGGCTTGCCAAAAGTATGGGCTATGGTGCCCAAGTTCAGCATCTCTGTGCTTAAACAGAACACAGAGGACTTGCAAGATGGCAAAGGTGCCTACATAGCAGCGGGACTCTAACTTGATTAGGCACAGATCTTGTGGATCGGTTATTTAGGTAGCTTTATCCAAAGTATGGTTTGGATCTTGTCCTAGAGTAGCCTCTGCCTTCCTCCAATCCTGAGGCACTAGTGGTAGTCTTTCCATTTTGCATTTGACTCTTTGTATGAAATGCTACTGAATATGTAGCTTATTCAGTCATACTTGAACAAGGTTTCGTTTCTTTAGTGAAAGAGGGATATAACTTTTTTACAAAAAGACTGTTCTGCTAGACCTAAATGTGTGAAAAGCAGCTTCTCAAAGCCTACCGTAACATCTTATCCTTTCTTAGCTGCCAACAAGGTAGAAGTGCTTTAATACTATATTGCTTTACTGAAGTTGCTGCTAGAGCCAAGGTGAAAGCTGCAGACCTGGCTAGCAGGTGGTATCTGAAGAAAGAACGATGTCTGAGATTACACAGGCCCATATCTGGTTCACAGTGTTTGCTCAAACGTAACAGCTTTTCTAGCTGTGCAGGAAGTTCCCTCCCTTATGATTCATGATTTGCCCAATCTGTGCTGACTGCTGATGCTAAACAGTTACCTGGGGAAGCTTTAAGCGCAGTCTCCAACCTTAACAGAGGAGATTACAACATGATTAATGGTAGGAGTTGTGATGGTAATGCTTTTAGGCTTGCCTAGCCTTTCTGAGACACTTTATTACATTCAGTTGAACTGGTCAGTAATTGTTCAAGGATCCTTGACAGAAGTTATCTACCTTCATGCCAGTCTCTCAAATATCAGCTTCTAAAATAGCATAGATGACTTAAGTACCAACGTCTTAGGTATTGTGAGTTGTTAAGGGCAAACGAGTACTTGTTCTGAAATAGCAAAATCATAGAATGATTAGAGTTGGAGGGGACCTTCAAAGGTCATCTAGTCCAACCCCCCTGCAAGAAGCAGGGACATCCCTGACTAGATCAGGTTGCTCAGAGCCTCATCCAGCCTGGCCTTGAACGTTTCCAGGGATGGGGCATCCACCACCTCTCTGGGCAGCCTGTTCCAGTGCTCTACAACTCACATTGTAAAAATTTTTTTTCTAATATCTAATCTAAACCTACCTCCTTCTAATTTAAACCCATTACCCCTTGTCCTATCACAACAGGCCCTACTGAACAGCCTCTCCCCATCTTTCTTGTAGGCCCCCTTGAGGTATTGGAATACCGCTATCAGGTCTCCCCGGAGCCTCCTCTTCTCCAGGCTGAACAGCCCCAACTCTCTCAGCCTGTCCTCATAGGAGAGGTGCTCCAGCCCCCTGATCATCTTCGTGGCCCTCCTCTGGACCCTCTCCAACTGGGCCATGTCCTTCTTATGTTGGGGACTCCAGAACTGGACGCAGTACTCCAGGTGGGGTCTCACCAGGGCAGAGTAGAGGGGCAGAATCACCTCCCTCGAAATCTCTTGCACAGTGAGCAAAACTCTGCTGCTACTTGTCTCTGGAGCAGATGTCTCCTTAGGCTTCAAGATCTCTTCAGGTACGGCTTGCAGCTGATGCCTGCAGTGACAACCAAAGTACACCTGTAACAACTGAATTTGCTATGCAGGGCCAAGAACAAAGGTACTGCTCTAAGCCACATAACGTAAGTCTAACCTTAAGCTTCGGCTCTAAAACGTGTCTTGCACTGGGAAGGTGGGGTACATCTAGAAGGGTATGGCTCTACTGCCTCAGTTCCACCTCCAGCCAGCTACATGTGCTCTGAATTACGGTGAGGAGGAGGAAAGTGGGATATTTTGGTCATGGGAAGGCCCTTTAGAAAAGCCTCATAAATGGGCCTGTTTTCATAGCGTAGAAAAATCTTGATTCCTGACATTACCTAGCTATGTTCAGACTGTCAAGAGTTGTTAAACTTGTCAAAAAGCTTCACGCTGCAGAGCAAAACCTTTCTTTTCGGTTCCATGTGGCTGCTGTCTGTCATCCTCATCCTGCTTTGTTTCCTTGAGGCCATGACTTTAATTTGGAAAGTCCCGTGGAGAAAAATTCATTCCTCTTCAAATGCAGTACGCTAACAGCCAGCAGGGCCTATCTTCTTCAGCCTGCTTTCAGGCAGTGTGGGGGAGTGCTGCCCTGCTCTGCCCTGAATCCCTGGGTTTGCTAAGGAGCTACTGGGGAAGAAGGGGATAAACTGACTGTTAGGGCTAGCAGGGGAGTGCTTTTCTTCTCTGAAGTAGATGAGATAGGATAACTTCTAGGCTACCTGTCATTCCTACAGCAGGTTTGGAAGGGTGGACAACAGTCCTTTCTCCTTACAGCTGGATTGGCTTGTGTTTCAGGGTGAAGACCATCAAACTTCCCTAGGTGATGAGGAAGAAGCTTGGTCAGTGAGACAGCTTCTTTCATCACCAGGTAGGATTTATTTGTAGCTGAATGAGTGAGCAGCAGGAGGGCGATGTGTTTAGGCGGCTTGTTTGGGAGGTGCTATAGCAACCCAGCCGTATGGCCACTAGAGCTAGATTAATCTGAGCAAAGAGGGTAGTTTGAAGTAAGGAGTGCTTACATGGTCCTTCTCTTGGCAACGATTTTAGGACAGTAATATTTCTAAAAACTGGAGAATTGTCTCAGGTGACTTTTGGTGTCGTGTTCAGGCTATGCATAAGCCAAAGCAAAAGCAGAATTCAGCCTCTGATGTGGAGGCTCAGATTGGCAACTCAGCAAACCTTCCCTGTAAAGCCAAAGGTATGTTCTAGACATGGGCAATGTCTTGTACTTGTGTCTCTGACTACACTGAAGATGTGTTGGAGAGTTTGGCTCATACACACGTCTGTCTAGCAGTGACAGGCCAAGTCAGTGGTCTTAAGCTGGCAATCCTGGTGTCTCTAGGGTCATGAAACCAACTTTTGCACAATAAAGATGCAGGAACAGTAACAGATTTTTTAAAATGGATGTTATGGGGTAAAACTGAGCACAGGGAGTTTCCAGTAAATGAGAAGAATGTAAGTCTTGACTCCAGTAAACGCCCTTGGCCAGAAAATGGTATTCCTCATAGTTAGCAGGGATAAACAGATCTTCATGAGGGGTTTCTTTTCCTGTAATAGCTACTTTCAGTTGTCATAGCTTGCTAGCGTTGACTGGTGTTACACTGAATGATTCTCTGGGGTTGGGAAAAAGTCCTAGGCCGTAGTCTCACCTTCACTCTCTGTGTTGGGAGAGCAATGGTAGAAAACACCCAGCTCTTCCAGTGTGCCGCATCTGATAACTTGTCATTTTGTCTAATCTCATTAGTACAACTACAGCCTGAGCCTTTTGTACAGAAGGCAGTCCCTGTCTGCTGAGTTACACAAGGGAAGGCTGCAAAGCAGAATCGGTAGCTATCCGTATTAGTGTGCTTGATTAACAGTATTTTATTACTGCAGCTGTGCTACAGTTCTCTGCTGCTTCTGGATGCTGTAACTAGAATCTGTGACCAAAGCTTTGACCTTTGTGAGGTGAAATTTGCAGTATTTCTGGCAATGCCACATCCATGTGTCAGAAATGTAGAGGGCCATTATATTTCATCTTTTCAATGGACTGGGAAAATAGCAGAGACCTATATTTCAGGCTCTGGCACTCTCATTGTTATGAGCCTGCAGGTAGTCTGCACCACAAGCCAATGTAGGCCTACAGTGTAAAGGAACTGCCCTTTAATTAGCTGCAAGGTCTGTTCCTGTGCCCGCTGACTGCAGTGGAAATGGGGAGTTAAACCTTCAAAGGGGTACACTTTCTTCTTGTATCCCCAGGGAGTACATTGCCCAGGCTTGACTTGCATATACTGCAAGGTTCCTTCACTTCTGCAGCTTTGAGCGAAGGGTGGCGTAATGTCTCTGATCGGCTTTGTCTTAAAACATCACTCTTACGATGGAGGAAAAGATTAACTTCCATTTGATCATGCTCCTCTGTGTAGGCTGCAGTGAAGAGCCCAGGTGAAGGGCTGGGAGGAAGCTGTTGCTGGGCTGTAATGGTGATTTACACTGCTAGTAAGCTTGTTTTTTCAGTGAAAGAGGCTGACCTTGGAAGAAAAAAAACCGTAGTGAAGCACTGCAAAACTGTGCTGAGTGCCTCTTTTAGGTAAGAAGCCCTTCTGCTTCCCAGGGCTAAATCTTATACCGCCAGCATGAAGTCAGATGGCTTACGTAAGCTGATCTTTCTCTATGGTATATGTGTCAAAACATAAGTATATTTCATCAGGACGATGCATTCCAGTGTTAGGAGTTGATGGCATAACTGGCTGCTCTAAATGATGCTGCCTGAAGCACCAAGGACATAAGGCAGTGCATGTCAATAATTTTTTCTTTAAAAATCCCCATACCCCTCATACCGAGATATGTTTAGCCTCATGGGCAAAAATCATAATGCACATTAGCATGTTCATTATAAAACCTAGGTGGTGTTTGTAGCATAGCCTTCAGAGATGAGTGCTGCTTTCTCGTACTCTGAGCTCACACTGCAGTGTGAGATCGGGGCAGGAGAGACTGGGTTCTGGTTGCTCGTTATTGCACTGGAGAAATAGTTACACACACAGAATTTTCCATTAATCAGAGGAAAAAGTCCTACACAGATGGTATATAGGATAGATTATGGCTAGTAATCCTTCTGTGTCCTAGAAGATTAAGGATATCCTGGTGTAGCTGCAGTCAGCTGACCTTTTTTTATTTAAATGACTGAAAATTCTTGATGCAGAAGACCAAGGCGTTTCCAGAAGCCATGAATGGTGTGCTGTGAATGTTTGTTAAAGGAACGGTCTGTTTAAGTCCAGCCCCAGTTATAAATTTACAGCAACTTAACTCTGTGCCATGTAAACAGCAGCAGCTAGAAGATGGCTAAGAAATCACTTGCTCGATGGTTCTATCAAATCTAGAGAGGCATAAGTGAGCTGAATTTTATGAGGAGCTGTAGTGTCATGTAAAGAAACGGAGGGTTTCTGAATCCTGCTGTCTGGCTTGCCCCAGAAAGCGAAGATGAATGCTTCAGTGGAAGAAGAGGACAGCTGCGTGCTCTGAATCTTCTGGCATGGATCTGTATGAGGATTACAAATCTCCCTTCGATTTCAATGCTGGAGTGAACAGAAACTATCTTTACCTGTCACCTGGCATAAACCTTTCTCCACCCGGATCACCTACACTGGCGAAGTCTGGTAACTTCCTTCTCTTTCTTTTTCAAAACCTCTACGTGGAAAGCTTAGTGATTAATATCTGTAAAAAGGA
The DNA here is from genome assembly GCA_009806455.1 of Tetrax tetrax. Lineage (NCBI taxonomy): Eukaryota > Metazoa > Chordata > Aves > Otidiformes > Otididae > Tetrax > Tetrax tetrax. The sequence continues at coordinate 488,018 of WHYT01017804.1, forward strand.
ACTTCTTACTTTAAGAATCTATAAAATTTGGCTGAAATGCAGGTGTAAATGAAGGCAAAAATTACCTGCTGTTACCTCTGGTAGTTTATTGGCTTTGGTGTGTCATGTAGGTAATATCTTGTGTGCTGTGCATTTACCAGCCTTACTTTATTTGTTATTTCTTGATGCAGTAGAAAGACAGTTTGAGGGGAAAAAGAACTGAGAAAAAAAAATTAGGAACAAAAGGGCAGGTTCTGCAAGACTGGAGTAACTGGCCTAGTTTGACTATTAGCTTTTTTGAGGGGGGAGGTAGGAATTGCATGTATGCAATTCGTGTGACTTAAGTGCTCTGGGTAGTCTAACATCTACTCTTGCCTTAGTTCTGAAAATATCATCAATTAACAAAAATGCCCTCTAAAACCTTTGCTCTGCTCTACCTAGCATTTAAAATGCTGTAAATCTTACGCCGGCAGATACTAACTGTACTTGCACTCCCCTGAGGAAGTGGCCGTTGCGTGCTGTGCTGCAGCAGCATCCATCTAGTGCTTAACCCTGCTCGTTTCTAGCTGGTAGACTGTTGTACAGAACACCTACAGCTGTGCCTCCCAACACATCCTGATCTGGTTTGACCACCTTTCCTTTCCATTCCGTGCTGCCAGACGTGATCTCCTGGAGTAATTAAAGAGCAAACTTTATTTCATGATGCCTACTTCAGGTGTGACAAAACAAAGTTACAAAGGCGTTGACTTTTTTTTGATGAGTTCGTTCGTTAAAATCTGAACGAAAGATGCATCCATTGAGGAACCTCTGTGTGAAGTAAGACAAACCCCTCTGTGAACTCAATGAGCTTGTGGCCTCTGGGGAACAGTGGTCAGCTTTCACTTCTGCAATTACTGTGTCTCCGCCTTTT
>WHYT01017804.1:518392-551819 GCA_009806455.1 Tetrax tetrax
GTGTGTGCATGGTGTTCTTTTCTTGGGGTTTTTTGGTTTTGTTTTGTTTGGTTGTCTGTGGTTTTGTTTTGGGGTTTTATTTTTGTTTGCTTGTTTTGGGTTTTTTTTTTTTGCTTTAGCAGATAGCATCTGTTCTGGGAGTGAGGTGCATGCTGATGAAGTCTGAAGTGGCAGAGGTGCTGTAGCCAGAAGGAATTGTAGTGGTCCAAAATAATCTCTTAAGTAGCTTCACCATTTGACTGCGAAGTTGAAGTATACCTCTGAGTCTGATACAAATTTACATACGCTAAAAGGTTCTTTAAATGTTCTATTAAAACAACTACAGACTTAATTTTGTTCTAACACAGATACAAGAAAACATCAGAAACCCTATCTCAGGCTGGTCAGAAGGCTTCTGCTGCTTTTTCATCCGTTGGTTCAGTTATAACCAAGAAGTTTGAAGATGTCAGGTAGGTTTCTTTAGCTTTTCCCAAGTAATTGCATTTTTTTATTTAAGCAGGTGATCTGTGAAATAAATTTATGCTGTTAACATACCTAGCACTTCTAGAAGTTAATCTACCAAGAACCCTCAGCATCTGTTTTAGGAGAGCTGAGCAACTTGCTGCAAAATCTGCTTTTATGTCCTTACTGATGCAGAAGAGTTCTGTGGTGTGTATCTTACATATCCAAGAGAAGCAACGTATGCCCTTACTGCCACTGATACTGTTATTTTTCTGGTAGGGTTGCAGGTGGCAGCGTCTCTGCCTGCCTCTGTGTGATGCACGTAGCATTGTCATTTCTGTTTTCTGACTTTCTCAGCTTGTAGAATACTACATTTAAACAACTAATGTCTTTAACTGTTTGTGGTTTGGTTTGGTTGTGGTTGGTTTTTTTTTTTGTTTTTTCTTGTGTGTGGATTTCTTTTAAGTGTGTTTTATTTCTTTGTAAGCTGTTCTACCTCATACCAGTGGCTTGATTTTATTACCTTTTTAATAGACTGTTGGCACTTTTTAATTCCTAAATATTGAGATACAACATATTTTGACTTTGTGTTAAATGAATTTGGTAAGTTGGGTGGTCATTTTTAGCACTATTGTGAGCTGCATGCAAAACTGGATGCAGTTCAATCATATGCTTAGCTTGCAATTATTTGATTATGTAATTTTTACTACTGGAACATGTACAACTATCTATCTCTGCTTTTAATTTGTTCTGAGTAGTGGATCAAACTTTTCAATTGTTGGACAAATAAAAATTCACGCATTCTAAGAGAATATTGCTGCATTGGAAAGCAGTGTAATAAAATCAGCCCTCTGTTTTGACGTGCTGCCATTAACCTCTTTCTTGCTTTTTGAAGTCTAGTGAGAAAACATCTTGAGGTGCAGCTACACAGTTACATATTTTTTCTTCAGATTTATCAGAACTTCCTTTTTCTCTTTAATGCTTACTCTGGCATTGTGCAGACTACAGGCATTTTCACATTCCTTTAGGTAAGGTGGGCGCAAGAATTGTTTCTAAAACTAAGCATGTAGTCAGACTGTCTTCATTAAAATCTTTAAGTTTTCTCTGTAAAAGGTAATTTCTTTTTTTTTCTCCAGTTAATGTAAAACTGAAGCCCTTTCAATGTCAGGGAAGAGATTTCTTCATGTTCACCTGGTAACTACCCCAGAACATGAAATCTTGAGAATACATAATAGTCAGTTAGTCTCCCTTCCTTGTAAAGAAAGGAATCTGTTAAAATGATTCTGCAAGTTTTTTCGTAAAGAGACAGAATATTGTTTTGAGGTCAATGGCATGCAGAATTCCTCCTTCTCTTTGTCTGTACAGTGTTTGTGCCTTGACAGAGTAGAAATGTTGCCTTTTTTGTGTGTACTACAATGGCTGTCCAGCATTGTAACTCTAATCAAATCACTAGAATCTAAATGTGAAATAGTTTATGCATTCTCTGTTCATAGTTTGTCCAGTGAAACAGTCCTTATCTTTGAACTGAGTTCTTTAGAAGCTCCAGACACTGAGTATTTTAGTTACCTTGTCTGCATTGCCTTTTATCTCTCTCGTCTAAGCAAATATTCAATGTTAAGTTTTCGGTAGTTAAAATTCCTGTGTTGCAACTTCTGTCCATTGCCTCTTATCCCATCTATGCACGCCTCCGAGTTTGGCTTAATCTCTTCTGTACTCTCCCACTAAGTAGCTAAAGACAGCAATAGGATTGCTATAAAGATAGAATCGTAGAATCATAGAACGGTTTGGGTTGGAAGGGACTTTCAAAGGTCATCTAGTCCAACCCCCCCCCAAGATGTAGGGATCTGTCTCCTAGGATACTAACTAGGAGCTGTAGCCACAGGGCAGTGCCTGGGGAGGAGATCAGCAGCGGCACAGGACGATGTAAGAACTCAGACTCTGAAGTGAGCTGGGTTTGCTCAAGTATAAGAGTAGCAGCCTGTCCGAAATACCTTCCCCTTAGCATGAGTAAGACAAAGGGAGCCTGGAAGATGTCTTTATTCCTTTTGGATGCAGAGCTTGGCTGCTCACTTATCACAGTTCACCTTTCCTCTTTAAGGCTGTGGTGTTCCTCTACTGGTATTAGACTATTGCACTTGACAAGGACAAGCACAGACTCATAGCTCGCTTCAGGGGAAATTAATACTTCAAAAGAAGAGTGTCCTAATTACTCAAGTTAGTGACTAGGTGGGTGTTGAGTACTCTCTATCAGAAACTGGGCCACTGGGAGGAAATGTAACAGGGCCGGAGGAGTCAACACTGTTGGTGTGCTTCCTGGGGAGAATCATGGCAATGGAAATTCAAGGTACAGTTAGAAATTCAGGAGCAACTGGGTTTAAAAAAAAAAAAAAAGTGAAGAATTAGTGCTGTTCAAGATCTGAGTTGCACTTCAGCAGGAGATTAAAAACCTTTGAGTTTTCTGCTTTTATGAGGACCAAGTTCATCAGGAATTTAACCAGTGAACGCCGGTCTCAGAGTGACCCAGAGTGACTACTCAAGTGGTGTCTACTTTTAAGACTGCACAGGTCTGAACCTTAGAAGGTTTCAGATGCCCATGTATATTCTTTCCTGGAAATGAGAATCGATGGGTCTGATACTTGAACAAATACGGAATATGCCAGTGCATTTTTTTTCTTAAACTCTCATGTGGCTTCTTCATAGTGGCCTTGCTTTTCTTCTGCTGTTTTGGCTTAGGGACTTCTTAGCTGTAATGGAATGATTTCTTCTGTGTTGGACTATTTCCACATGCTCCATGCAGCAAACTTCACATGCAAGGCCTCATTCTTGCACTGCAAAATGAAAAGGGAGTAAGGCATGTGGTGGAGCTGTGAACTTGGAAAGTACTGCAATAGAGAGGAAGAGAAGGTAGTGTGAAGTCAGTGCATTATTGCTTACTTTTTGTGTTTGTTTCCTCTACTTTGTTACGCTGAAAATGAAAGCATCAGTATTATGTGCAAAATAGCAATAGTAGTAGTTTGCAGATGTAGTGCTCTGCAAACTTCCTGAGCAATCATGACTTCGCATTTAGCTCCTCTTGCACTGCATCCATATTATGGAGCAGAAGTCCTGCTATTTGCCCTGTTCTAAGGTTGCAGAATAACTTTCTTCACTTGCTTTGGAAACCTGATATGATCATGGAATCCTAAATATCATCATTTAGAAGCATATCAGCTGGAAACCCAACTGTTAAGAAAGGAAATAACTGCTGCTTATGCACTCCTGAGCTCATGTTTTGCAGGCAAGGACTCTGACATACCTCCTTCTGCATTTTCAAAATGTGAGGCAGTGTAGTAGCTAGAAAAATAATCATAGAAAGGGTAAGAAGCCTTTTAATGCAATAAAAAAAAATACATAGAAGGCTGGAGAACAACTTAGTGTGCCTTTTTTTGTCTTTTTTTAAAGCCGGGGGTTTGCCTGCAAGCACTGTAAAAAAAAAAGGGCTTCTTTTCTTCAAACTGCCCAACTTGATGGCCTAGTTGAGTGAGTGCTTTGATGTGGCATTCTGTCATTTGTGAAAAGAAATACAAATTCTCTTCTTCGTAAGGCTTTGGAAGGCCTAATCATGTTTCTTTGCACTACTTGAAGAACAGGTGATTTGATGTTAAAAAAATCAACTGCACTTATCTAATCCAGTTCTCTTGCAAATCAGATAATTTTGTGATAAAACTGTATACTATTGTATGGTGACATTTACAAAATGGATACTGAGTATATGTAAGTGTATTGTACAATAGCAAGCAAATCCTTCATGAATGTATGAATAGTTCTTCCATTAAATGATCTCTGAGATTAAACTAAACTTCCCCCGATGCCTGTTACTGCCATACAGACGATGTTTTTCCGTGTGAGCAGGTCTACAGATTGTAAAAATATATAGGGAAAAGAAGGTGACTTTTCACCTTCTTTTGCCTTAAACTTCTTGCAGGGAGGTACTTCTTGCAGGATGAGGGGAGGTGGCTGAGCACGACTGGACGAAGAGAACTATTCAGTACCAGCCTAGTTCCGTACTAAAACTTTGCACATAGCAAGACCAGAACTTCTAGTAATCCACATCACAGAGAGAGGAATATAAATTACGCTCCAGAAGACAATAGGCCTCTATGTGCTCTGGAAAAGCTTGTAGAAGTCATACCATCCGTGAAGATGAAACACAGCAGAAATGGGTTTGGGGAAGGAGATGAAACATGGCCATGCATTACTAACGTGGGTCAGGACAGCATCTGGCCTTTGCGTATCTGGTTCCCAGCACGCTGTACCTACAAACCAACCCTAGGTTGTACATCTGCCTTACGGGATCCCAACATTAAGGGAACTTTTTACATGTGCAGTTTTTTTTTCCTGTCACTATATTCTACTGATAAGCCTCCTGAAAGAATCTCTTAAAGCTTGTTCTGCAATGAACATGGAAACTTTTTGCTTCTATGAATGCATCTTCCATTGTGCTGAAATACTAATTGGACTTTTGGAGATGTGTCAAATGCGAGAGGGTTTTTTTCGTTTGTTTCCCATCCTCCCACCCCCAGCAATTGCCTGGAAAGTATTCTCTTGAAGACATCATAAAGGCCAGTCAAAATTTGACATTCCAAATATAGTTATGAAAAACTGTGATAATCATTTTCTCTAACTTACTATTATGGTATTTGACAAAAATCATTTAACATATAAGACTAACTTGTATCAAGAGTAAACAAGGATTTTCTAGAATATGGAACTAATTAGTTTCCAGGTGGTCTTTAAGTTATTTGGGAGCTCCTTAATCTATATCCAGTCACCTTCTAGGAATAGGTGTGTGTTGTCACTAAACAAACAGTAACTGTAGAGCAACACTGGCCCGTTACAGAAATCCTCCATAAATTTTGGAACAAGGTTGAGACTAGGGCTTTCTCCCTGCCCCCAAGGTAAACTTGACCTTGAATATAGATCGATATGACTGCTCTTGCTTGATAATTTATATTGACGAGTAGATAATTTGATGATAATTAATGAGTATGGAAATCTTACACTGAATTGAAATGGAAGCCTTCTGAATGTAGGAATAGTTCTTTCAGTGGGAAGATTAGTTGTTTGATAAGACAGCTCTTCTTGTTCACTTTCTACTTGATATCGTCAAGACTGTAAATGCAGCATGTCTCACTGCTTGAGAAGCTTAACGAGTAGACAGACAGGCTGTTGCAGCTAAGCAGAATACATACTAAGAGGCATGGCACTTGAATTATTCTAAAAAGGAAAAAAGTTGTTGCGGCTTTTGTTCTGTTGTGCTTGTGTCTGTGCATGGCTAATTTAAAAAAGCAAAATCAAGCAGTTACAATATAAGTCTATATAAGATTGTGTGACTGTTTGCCAAAGATGGTATCCAGAAGTCAACTCTCTAAGCTGATTTCTTCTCCGTCTATCACTTAAACTAACTTCTCGCTTTCTTTTTTCTTAATGCTGGCATTTAGTATACGCTCCATACAACATTCAATTAGCATGCCTATTATGAGGTAATGTATGCATAATCCAGCTGTTGGCTTTGTTTATTTTCATGAGTGGAATCAAGTTAAATTGAACTTAAGTCAACTAACTTAGATTTAAAACAAAACCGAACAACTCACCCAACTTAGTAATGGATAATAATAAAATTTGTTTTATTTCTTCTTAATGATGGTGGTTATCACACATGTGGAATGTGACCAAGTGCATTTTTGTGCTGTTTGGAGAACTATAACAACTTTTCCCTGCCCATCAGAAATGTAATGCTACTAAATGATTCCAAGTCAAATAGGCAATAGCTTGGCATTTGTTTTAGAACAATAAGAGTGAGTAAAAAATACTGTGGTTTCACAAAAATCTCTCTCTTGCCTTTTCTCTCCCCTAGCTTGGCACTGTGTCCCCCCATCTCAAACCAGACTCTCTCTGGAGATAGATAGATATATATGTCACTGCATGCTTTCCCAAAAGAGAGAGTGCTGCTAAGTGTGGGTGACCTACACAAATACCAAGCAAAGGGGGAAGGAAAGCTTAAGACCTCTTTTCCAAAAGAAAACTCCTGGTTTTTTTAATTGGTTTCTGAGTATGCTACAAATCCTTAGTCCTGGTCCATTGAAAGCAAGAATTTTTCCATCCTGCGTAAAGCCATAAGAGGTGTACAAGCTATTGCACAAATTTGCCAATGGCAGTGACAGCTCGTTGGAGCACTAAGCCACTCTTCTGACCCTAATAAATAATACACTGGCCCTCAGCATTGAAATTCCCAAGCCATCCTGCTCTTCTTGTACAGAACTTAACATTTGTGATAAAAGCTGTCTTTAGCATTTAAAAGGCAAGGGGGAGTCTCCAATAAATTCAACATGTTAGCAGAAAACGCCACTGCAAAGCATGTTTTGTTAATTGAACACATAGCCTATTAAATTAAACAGTTTTCCTATAACAAGTGAAAAAACTCTGACAAGCTTTCTTCAGCAATAATGTACTAGGCTAACCAGAAGTGATGAGTAAGCTTTTCTTTAAGCCAGAAACTTGTTTGAAATCACTGGGAAATAATAAGCTAAACCTAAAATACTCGCTAGTTTTCCTTTCCATGTTAGGATGAAAGATCCTGTCACTGCACCTGGCAATTCTTACTTGTCAAAGATACAAATGAGCTGCAACTTGAATTTTAGTTTTGCAGTACTTGAGGAGATCCAGATCTAAACTATTTTTAGGTAACCCTTAAAACAAGAAAAGAGCCCCAAACAAACAAAACTCATTTTGACATTGGAAAAAGCAGCTGTCTGCTTGTTTTCTGATATTTATAGACTAACCAGACATGTTTTTAATTGCGCCGTTCTTTTTTTTTTTTTTAATTTATTTTCCTAGAAATTCTCCTACTTTCAAATCCTTTGAGGAAAAAGTTGAAAACTTAAAGGTAAGCACTACTAAAACGCCTTGGTGATTGTGGAGCTGTGGATGTGGAGAAAAGACTGAAGTGGACTCTGGGTAGCCTGGTTTTTATTTTTTTATTTTTATTATTTTAGTTACTGGTAAACTCTTGAAGGTGCTTAGATGACGTCTTTTTAAGTACTGTGAAAATGGTTTCTCCGACTCATGATGTGAGAGTAAGCCTAATGATTTGAGAATAAAAAATGGGCTTCCTACATCTCTTCCAGGAGGCTGCCTTTAACTAGAAGGACTAACAGGTAGCTAACCTGCACAAACAGTTAGTATAACATACCTAGTGTGTATCCAGAACGGTATAGGCTTTTATTTCCACGCCCTCCTAAGGACTTGTATCCTACGCAGGAGCATAGCTTGGCGATGTTTCTCTTATTCTGGCATAAAATATGGAAGGTCTTTTTGCCTTAATTTAAAATTTACTCACAAAAGCCTCAAGTGCCAGAAACAGCCATTAATAACTTCTCCAGGTAAAAAAAATAACTTTAAAAATAAGCAATACATGTAACTGGACAAAATTTTACTGTTTTTGTGGGCACACTGGGTTAGATGAGAAGCACGCAAGCGACAGCATGGGGAACTGGGCATTCCCTTACAAACTAATTGGTGCTAACACTTCTGCCATCCCACAGGGTATGTACTGTAGAGGGAAGTGAGAAGGAGAAAGTAAAATAGCTGCTGTGCTCCATTAAAGATCTTGAGAATTGTGGAGACAGAAAACTGTTCAAGATTCTTTCTTGAGCAATACAGAAGCAAGTTTTAACTCTGAATCTTTCAAAGCCTAAATGGCTTGAAAGGCTGCATACCTGTATCATTTTTAACTGAGGGTGTGTCAGCCTTCAGACTCCCTGGAATTAGGGCAGCTTCATCCGTTGTGCATCTCTAAGTCAAAGGGAGACTGTTACCTTAATCTGCTGCTGGTGATTGTTTTCTGCATGATACTTAAAGACTTGTCTTTAGAGAATTGTGGAGATAACCCAGTCCCGGAAAAGCTGCTCTGCTGAAGAGTTACTAAACTTTTTCCTGCAGAGGTGTACTGAGTTTTATCCAGTTAACCACGTTTGGTATGCCAAATAACTGCAATTTTATGTTGAGGCGCTCTCTGTGTTCTAGTCTAAAGTTGGAGGAAGCAAACCTGCCGGGGGAGACTTTGGAGAAGTTCTCAACTCTGCTGCCAATGCCAGTGCCACAGAAACTATTGCAGAACAGACACAAGAGGAGACCCACTGAGATTCCTGCCTCTGTCCTGCTACCCACTGCCAGATGCTGCAAGCAAAAACTAAGCACACTTGTAACATTCTTTGCGCTCTTTCCACCAGATGTGCTTTTATTTAGCACGTAGCTGTTTTACCAGATTAACTGATACGAAGCTTGTTTGTGAGTTATTTTTGAAACTAAAATACATTGTTTGGGGTTTTGAATGGGAATTTTTATGCCTTTCAAGCATTTAAAGGACTTACCTGTAATTTGAAGGCAACCTTTAAAATATAGCAATGAAAAAAACTCTTGTTGAGAAGTTAATTATACTGTATATATACTGTGGATACATAATTTCTTTTGAATCTGTAACTACTGCTCAACTTAAATCATTATGAATCTACTGCTGCTGCCAAACTGAAGCTTGTTACTTCACTCCCTTGTGATTATTTCAGTTAAGCGTTGCCTGCACGGGACACCGGACCAGGAGGATCACTCCCAGCTAAAGAAAGGACTTCTGCTTTAGCAGGCTTTAAACACGTTTTTCATAGCAGGATTACAGATGGGTAGGAATGTACTGTCTTACGAGTGTGTTTCTCATGTGGATAGGGTAATACATAACATCCAAACACTTACTGATTTGTCTGTGGATTATCCACCTAGGAAACTTCTGACCATCGCAAATGGAAGCAAGATGCTTAGTAGTGCTGGTTTGGCTCAGTTACAGTAACATTTGCAGTCTTGCTTTTGTACGTGGTGTTAATGTGGTACACTCTTCTGAACTCTTGATCCGTTGTGAGTAATTCACACGCGGTGGTGTCGCATTTACACTAACAAAGCATGGACTGAAAGAATAAGCCTGAGCAAGAAAGTTCTTCTTTTTTAGGCAGCAAGAGAATTGCTCTCAAATGCTAACGTTGTCTCCCTTGTAGGCTGACCAACAAAAACATCTGCTACACAGTCTTATCTTTTTTTTTGTGTGTGTGTTAAAGGCCTGTACCACTAGCACCCCATTCCTGTTTAAGACCCCAGAAATCTGTTTTGAGAGGTGCACCATGTCCTACCGCAGCATAGCTCTCTTACAAGCTCCGTTCTCTTACATGTTGCTTTATCTGATGTACTCTTCAAATTTTTTGTATTTTGTATGTTTCTGGCACATGGTGTCGGTATGGCAAGTGTTTTATCACCGTGCTTAGAACTGGGAACACGTTTTGAAACATTTGTGTGAAATCTGTGAAACTTCAACTTTCAGATGTCTGGAGGAAAAAAAAAAAAGCTGGCTCCTGACAACCTTGTTAGCATGTCAGATGTAGTATATATGCTTAATTACATGTGAGAAGCTTAATAAAAACCTGTATGTGAGGAATGTATTGTCCTGTGAATATGGAGGATTATACAAATATGTAAGAATTTTTTATTTCTAATTGAAATAGTCCTCTGAGTTCAGTTTCAAAGTAGCGCTGATACTTACTGCTGTACTGGAGGGGGGGAAATCTGCTTGATATGGATGAGCATTTCTAGAGAAGACAAGGCCTAGGTTGACTTCCAGTGGCTTATGTAAAATTAAACTGCCCTGATTACATTGGGAAGCTCAGAAAATGGGTTGAGATGTACCCTCAGAGTCCAGCAGCTGCATCTTAACAAAGGAATGGAGAATGGAATGACACAGAGGGGAGCTCCTCCTTTATAGGGTGAGTACCATGTAGGGCAGCTCCTTCAGGAGCATGATCCCTGTTGTATGGGTTATTTTATTTTATTTATCTAACTGAGGTACAGAAGGATCATCTACTTCAGAGTTGGGCTTTCTGGATAATGAAGAAAGCCCATGTGGGGGGGTTTAGTGTTTTGGGTTTTTTTTTCCTTTTTTTTTTTTGGCTGCATCATTGGCTCTGGACCATATTCCAACCTCCCATAAGCTTCAGCCCCATCCTCCTCTGCCTGTCCCCTCCCCGTGAGCGCAGGTAGCCGTAGGCTGCCTGCCGCCGTTTTGCCTTCATGTCACAGCCGGCAGCTGTTTCCTGGTCCCTGGGGCAGGGCTGCCGCCCTCTCTCGTCCCGGCCCGCCAGACCGGCTCCTCCGGCCGCGGGGCTCGCTCCTTCCCCTCACCCGCCCGCCGGCGGTAACGAACCGCGGGCGGCCTTCCCCGGGCCCCCTCGGTCTCGCCTCAGCGGGAGATGGGCGGAGGCGAGCGGGCGCCGCGCTCAGCCCGATCCCCTGCTCCGGCAAGAGCGCCCGGTCCCCCCGGGCGGCAAAACGCGGCCATGCCGGGCCGCCCCGCCGCCCGAGGGAAGCCAGTCCCGCAGCCAAGATGGCGGCCGCCCCGCCTCAGCCGAGCCCGCCGCGCTTGCGCCGCCACTTACCGGTATCCCGGGCGCGGCGCGGGGTCGGGGTTCACGCTCCGCCCCCCACGCGGACTGTCATGGCGGCGCCGAGCTGGGGCCTGGCCGCAGCCCGGGCAGGGCTCCGCCCGTGGCGGCTGCGGCTGCCGGCGGTGAGGCGGTGCGGCGGTGCCCCGCCGGCGGCAGTGGCGGGTGCCAGGACGCTCCCGCAGCAGACGGAGGAGCGGCCGGGCACCGGTACGGCGGTCGCCGGCCCCCGGCAGGTGAGGGCGCGGCAGCGGGGCCCGGCCCGGGCAGCGCCTGCGGGCGGTGCTGGCCTGGCATCCTCTGCCTCTTGGCTGTTGCCGGTGGCGGGCTTCGCTTTGCCTTCTTGCAGTGCTGGCTTCGTGAGCAGCCCCGCTGGCTGCTTCCCTGCCTGCTTTCACCTGTTTGCCTTTCTTCTCACCGCTTCACCCAGCGTAGCAAATATTCTACAGAAATGTTGGCGATTCTTACGTTTTTCTCTTTAACGGAGAGTCATAAAGTGGTTTGGGTTGGAAGGGATCTTAAAGATCATCTAGTTCAACCCCACTGCCGCGGGCAGGACCACGTTCCACTAGGCCAGGTCACTCAAAGCCCAGTTAATTCGGAAAGCGCACAAGTAGTTGTGAGTGCCTACAATACAAGGCACGGCTCTGCAGGCAGAACTGCTTTCTAGCTTTTAAAGGCAGGCGGAGAGAACGAGGAAAATCTTTAATGAAAACAACTTTAGAAGGTCAGATTGAAGACCCGTTAGGCGAGTACTTTAGAGATTTGTAGCAGAGGTTGATAGGCATGAATCGCATGTGGAAAAGCACATGTGAAGGTGTCAAAAGAAACAGCGGGACAGAGGTTGAAAAAATAGTGTATTAATGAGGAAAAGTACTGGTCTTTGGGAGTAAGATTGAGGATCCTGAAGGACAGAAAAGATTTGTCCAAAACCTAGCTCATCATTGCCAAACAGGAATACTGTGAGAGATGTGGAGAGGCCTTGATAACTGGTGTCCTTCATCCTCAAGTGGTGCTGCTTAGACCACCGTGGATTCCGCTTCTTGTGAGTCTGTGGGTATGAGAATGTGAGTGAATGAAATCTGTGAAAGAATGCGTGTGGGTAAAATGGACGTAGAGATTTTTGTGAATAACCATTGCTTTCTCTGGCTGTTGCACTGATTTTCGTCATGCTGATTTTCCCAGTGTCTGTTGTGACGGTGGCCGTTAGCAGATGTCTATGGAAACAGAAAAAAAGCAGCGTGTGTGTACTAACATATCCCAGAATATCTATTCCAGGCTGAAAACCCCGATGTCTGATTTTTCTTCAGGTAGAAGTGATTCTGTGCTGTTCTTTATCCTTGTTACTCCCGTTTTTCTAACTTTTCCAGTTCTGTTGGACCACATCAGGGGCTGAGATTGAGTGTGCCTGGTGGGATATAGAAATTAACATTGTGGATTAGTATTAGAGGACTGGTTTAGTACTGGTAGTGTAGAACTAGAAATGCCTCTGTCACTGAATCCGGGACTTGATATCCCACATTACTACATAATCCGTAACACTGTTTTCCACTGAATGTCCACACTAGCAAGGCTGGCTATGCAAAGGTCAGAGGTCTGTCTAACCCAGGATGCTGGCTCAGGTGGTGTCCAAGGGGGATGTCCACAGAAGAGTTTAGGAGGGGATTCAGTTGATCTCACTGTAGAAGAACGCTCCTTTGGGGATATTTTTTCCTCCCTTTTTTTTTTTTTTTATCCTTTCTGTTGAAGTGAGAAGCTAGGAACTTACTCTTTTCTGTTTCTATCTATAAATAAATAGTCATCAAGCCTTTAAATGTTCTTAACTAACTCAAATGTTTCATAGCATTCACAACATCATTTCCAAGTGGAGTTGCATAAACAAATGTGTATAACGCAGTACAGAAATCAAACAAGGAATGTGAAATGGAGAGCTGGACTACAACTCTGCATTTCTCTACACTCTGCTGAAATACTTTCTCCCTTGAACAGGACAAGGACTAGTAGCTTGCTTTGCAGTGTCATAGTGATGTAATGAGATGAAGTAAGATTGTCACGAGTCTGCTTTCATGCTGTTCTTAGCCCGGTTACCAAAGCACTTGGTGAGCCCAAGTGCGATTGATGATTATTCACAGTTTGGTCTTTCTGGAGCGTGCAGGAGAGGGAGTAAATTTTGGTGAGAATGAGTTAGCAGTGGAAGATGAGATACTGAAACAAGAGGAAAATGCAAGGGATCTGGCTTGCCGTGTAATCTGTTGGTTCATGTAGTTTTCTGGAAATCACCTTTTCACCAATTTTAGCTGATTTTTGATTGCTAGGAAGTGTGTTATTTGGTAAATAAACTTTCTACAGCTGGGAGCAACCCTGATGCTAATGTGGCATAGGGCTGGCTAATACTCATGGGAGGATGTACTGGATGCTGCTAGAAAAACTCAAAGCATTAGAAGACCTCTTAAGAAAGTCCTCTGAGGGGAGTAACGCGCTCTCCTCAGGAGAGGGTGCGGTGGCTCTGGCTGCAGTCCTTTTCTGGGTGCCACGCATCTGCAGGATCTGCTCTTTCAAGAAGTAGGAATGTGGCCTTGCTCATCCCTTACCTGAGCCACAGCCGGAGGAAAGCTTGTGTTCCTAATCTCTGCTGGCTTCTCGTCTACTTACACCCTGTGAGAGTACAGAGATGTTATTTGGGTCCTCAGTGTTTCTATTTCTTTAGGAAAAAAAATACAGTGATCTGATGATGTTTCTGCACTGATTTCCTATGTCAGCCTGTTTTCCATCATTTTTGAAACTGCATGAATGCTATGTAGGCAGGGGCTTATTTGGGATAAATGGCAGGAAAATGGGTGTGTTGATATGTGTTTGTCTAAGATGATTCAAAAAGCATTATGATATCTTTTGTAGGTAGGTTTTTAAGTCTTTTCGGGCGCAGCAGCAAGTGCGTACTGCTGGCCTTGCTTCGTAGTTGCCTGGTGGTGTTCTCTGCCATGTTGGTAATTTTTTAGGGTTTTGTGTTTTATTTTTCACCTTCTATTTACAGTTCTGTTGTAACTGTTTGGGAAATAGTGGAACTTACAGAGCAGGCACTAAAAAGTTGACTAAAATTATTTAAAAATTAGCAACATGGTAAGCAAAACGTTCTAGAAACCCACACGATGTTTAACCTTGTCTACAGCAAGCAGCTTGCTCCTTGCTACTTTGCCTGTTAGGTAGGACGTGGTGACTTTTGTTGGTGTGGGCAGAGCAGGGGTTGTTGAGCTATGTTCTTAGCTGGGCTTCCAACTAAGAACAAAAATAAACCATGAGAGTGAGGTAACTATTAAGAAAAAATTGCATATTTTTGCGCACCGTGAACTAAATAGTCTAAAAATGTTTTAAAAAAATATAGTGAAGTTTGTCAAATGTATTTTTAGGTAGAAATGGGTTATTACTATGATAGCTTTGCCCCTGGGCTGCAATGTGTGGCGTAGCGTGTTAGAACTTCTGTCAGCGCTGCTTTGCTTTGCAGAGTCAGGGAACAGACCATCAGGTGCGTGTCAGAGAGCAGTGACAGGAGCAGAAACACACTCTTTGTTGGAAGGCAGAGTTTCCAGCAGGGATGCCGCGCTCCGGTTTGGGTGAACCTCCGCGCCCGGCACAGCAGAGGGCATTGCTTGTTTCTGGATGTAGCAGGAAAAGTAGCAGTTTGTGGAATTTCCTATGTAGTTCCTTGAATAATGGGTGTTAAGGGAAAGCATTTATTAAGAAGAAACATGACTGGCTTTCTCTAAAGTTCAGATGGGAGGGACTTGGTTGGTATCAGTACATCATAATGACTAATTTCTGAAACAGAGACATTAGAAATTATTTTTACAGAAACATATATATTTTTAAATTTGCTTAGTCACCCAGAAGTTCTTTCCTGAAAGGATTCAGAAATTTGAGGAGAGAGTCTGTGTATTTAAATTTCTATTTTTAAAAATAAAACACCAATATTCATAAAGAGAAGAAAATAACTATTTTAATAGGTGGTATAAAGAGTTGCCTCATCTATTTATGTTTTAGAGGAGAGATTAAAAACTAAAACTTCTGTTCTGAAGCTACACGGATATTCTTTATAAAGTACATGTCTGTCTTGCTTATGCAGTATCTTGGCAATCTCGGTTTCAAATAATGTGTAACACAGGATGTTTTGAAATCAAGCATTAAAAAAAAAAATCAGAATTATTTTAACTGTAACTATTGATGGGAAGTATTTCTCCCGGTCTATCTTTCCACCTTAGTTAAGATTTAGAAGATAATTTCACTGAAGTTAGTTATTTGAGAACAAAAGTACTTAATTGTATTTAGTGCAATTTTCACTTGCAGTTTTCATAATGTGATATTTCTTAGGACATCCATAGTATTTGTGTGGATGGAGTGCATTTCCAGTGTTAATAAATAACTTTAAAACATTTTTGGTTTGATTACAAATGTAACAGTATTTTAAAAAAACTATATGCCAGGCACAGAGGTTACTCTTTTATGTAGCTTATCTTCTGGCCGGCATTCAGGTACTGGAAACCGCTGACTGAGAGCAGGACTTGCCAGTTGTGGGATCTGCGGGAGCTGGAATGAGTTGTCTCTGCCTGGAAGTTTCTCCTGGCTTGCTTTGTCAGCTTGTACAGCTGCTTTTGAGAAACCTGGGTTATGTCCTCTCCTGCTGCGTTGTGAACACATCCTGGTGCTTTCAGGTTTGTGCTAAATAAAAACTGTATATCGCAGGCTTCTCGGTGTCCTTTCAGCTGGCTCTGCTGGAAATGCTGGTTTGCGTTATAGTGGGAAGGAACTCGTTTCTCCTTGAGACCTCTGCAAAGGAGCAGTTTTAGCCTGTGAATGCTCTGGCTGAGGCACCAAAACTTGATTCCTTTGACTTGGGCTTGGCCCAGCTGGGTCTGTAGGCTGACCTGCTTTGCTTATGTATGGCAGAAGTGCTTGAGTGATGGGATTTTGTAACGTGGATGTTGTGTTGAAGCAATGAGCTCAGAAATGAAGCATACAGGAATTTGAATGTTGTTGGTGAACAGCAGATGAATGATGCATGCTGCCCCTTTGGAGGACATAATTATAGTTCAGTAAAATTGTGCACAGCTGTGAAAGGCAGCGGTGCCTTAGGAACACGAATTTGTGTGGGAAGACCCTGAGCACCTTGCACAGCTCCATGAGGAGGAGAGGGAATCTCCGTGAGGGAGACTGCAGTGCTCGAAGAGCAGTGGGCTGCATTTGTCTTCTGGAACTCGCTCCTTCAGGTTGCTCTGGGTCAGCAAGTGATTGCTTTGACATTGATGGAGGTCTGTGAGTGGTAGGCATATGTGATACGCCTTGAATGACTGGCTGTCAGAGTGGAATCCCAAAATTCAAACTACTTGGGACTACCAGTATCATGGAGAAAAGCAAGTGAATGCCAGCTGCCTGCTCTCGATCGGCTGCACGTGAGGTATCTGGAAGAAGGTGCATGGAACCATAACGTAAAGGTTAAACAGGAATTGGAATCCCATGGTTATTGTCATCAACAGGATATTTGCATCCATTGCTGCTGTGGGAGATTCCAATTACTCTCTTAAATATGACTATTGAAACAGCATCCTGTCCTCCAGGAGCCTGGAAAAAAAGAGCCTGGGAAGGCTGAGTGGTGATAAATGGAGAAACTGTCAACCTGAAGGTAATACGGTGCTGTTGTGTGGGATTACCAGTGTCCCATTTCAGCACGGCACGCCCGTAGAGCAGCCTAAAATGCAAGGACACAGACATACCATTGCTCAGAGAAGTGATGCAGAGTTCTGTGTAGGCAATCTAGCTGTACAGGCAGATGCTGAACTCAAAACACCATGGACCATTCTTAGGACTGTGTGTGCTTATCTGGTATGATTTTCTTTTTAATGTAATCTGTGCAGTAGGTTCACCCATTTAACCTAATTTAGAGACCAGATGATTTCTATTCAGAATTGCACCGAAAAGTTAGACATTTTGGTTGTTCTGGAAGCTGTGAGTTTTGGTATGCTCACACCAGCAGGTGACCTGGTGTTTGCATGCTCCCTGGGATGGCTGGCAGCGTGCTGGGTTGACGGGAATTTTGCTGTTGAGGTGGCTGATGCCAGATCTAGGAACTGGTGCAGGCAGAAGGGGAGAAGTATGTAAGAGTTAGGGGCAGCTGGGAGGAACGTGAAAAGCCGTGGGCATAGACGTTCACGGCATTGTAGGAATCACTTATGGGTTCCTGGCTTATTTAATCTCTTTCCCTATATTACATAGAGTAGTAAAAGTACTTAGAGAAGTATAAGTGATCTGAATTTGTTCCCTGTTGCTGACGAAGAAATTGCAGTAAGTCTTGGCTCTCCTTTTATTTCTTAAAGCAGAACGTCACTGAACTTTCATCTGTACTGTTATCTTCACCTCTTTGGTTTCATCTGTTCTTTCTTTCCACTTCCCTGAAAGCTTCATGTTTTATTAAGCTTGTATTGATACCATTGCAATGTTCTAATTTTTTGCTATAAAATAATAATTGAAAGAAAGATATATACATATATATAAATAAATACTTCATATTTTAAATGATGGGTAGAAGTTATTTAAATTCAAGAAAAATAAGCGGCTTTATTGTGACCAGATTATGTGCTGGTTTGTGTTATGAAATAAATTCTTAGCTCAACATTTAGTAAATGATCCTTCTGGCTAGTCAACAGCATATTTTCAAAGCTGCATTTGAAATTCTTTATGGAAGTCCTGTTTTGCAGTTTCTTCACTGCGTGTCCAGTCAAAATGTGAAGGTAACTTCCTTTTACTACAAACACAAAGAAGTTGGTATTGAGTCAACCAGTGCAGCAGACTGTACGTTTGTAAGATGTGCTGGCTAAGCTTTGGTGGTTTGGGTAGCATTATAGCGTGTTAGCAATATGACCTCACTGCTTTCTAGTAGGTTAAATGGGCAATTGATTGATGAAGTTTCAAAAAAAGAATCTAGAAGCAGCTGTAGATGCTTCAATTTTTTGATACAGCTGCGATGTCCTTACCCTCCCCAGATGTATTCTGTTGTTTTATACTATCCCTCCTAAGCATAATTGCCTAAAGGCACAGGAAAAAAGAAGCGTAGTTTTTAAACTTTAGTCATGTGTGTTGCTGTATATAATACCCAAAAAATTAGACTCAAACAAAATAGAGTATGACCTTTGACTGTTCTGATAAGAGGCAAGTTTAGCCATAATTTGCTAAAAAAATCACCTGTCTTTGATAGTGCAGTATTTGTTGTAGGACATAGCAGGTTAATTGAAAAAAAATAAATTTGTTTTATGAACAGTATTGCTATGTTTGATTTAGCTGCGTGTAGTAAGACGTTGGTAACTGACATAATTTTAAAAAGTATTCTAAATAATTATGCTCTTTAATGAGTTTAAAGAACAGTTCACTTACTGCATCTCGATGATAAGTCTAAGAAATATCCATCTTCAAATATATAAAAGCTGCAGATAGCATTAACAACAATATAAAGAGATTTCTAGTCAGCAAAGAAGTTCTGATATTAAAGTGAAGTTCAGGAAAACCTGCTGGATATTATGCACAGCATACAAATCCTATTCCAGTGATTTATTTTTTTTTTTTTGAGATCTGCATGATCTTACTTGAAAAATGTAATTATAAAAACTAGATTGTTTTCACCATGGTATTTTACTGGTTAAGTACTATGTGTATTTGGTTAATTGTTATTTGCATCTTTTAAAAATGTGCTTAGTTCACAATATTACATTGTTCGTTATTAGTAAGACAATAAATATGCAAATATATACATACAAGTATATTTCATGTTCTCTGCACAGCTGAGATACTTTAAATTAGAAGTTATTCAGTATACAAAAATAAAATTAGTTTTGGAATATACTATATTCAATGAGTATTATTATTATCATCATTTTATATCTATATATTATTACTATTATATTTTTCTTTGCTGTGTTAGTAAACTGTCTTTATCTCAACCCGTGAGTTTTCCTTTCTTTTAGATTCTCTCTCCCATCCCACCTGGAACAGGGTGTGTGGCTGTAGGGTACTTAGTTCCTGGCTGAGGTTAAACCATGACACCCAGCAAGCTTGTCTTTCAGATAAATTTGTGAACTTACAAATAAATATAATACTCTCTAATATGCTCTTGTGAGACCCCACCTGGAGTACTCCATCCAACTCTGGAGTCCCCAGTACAAAAAAGACAGAGTGAGTCCAGAGGAGGGCCACGAAAGTGATTGAAGGGCTGGAGCACCTCTCCTATGAGGACAGGCTGAGAGTTGGGGCTGTTCAGCCTAGAGAGGAGAAGGCTCTGGGGAGACCTGATAGTGGCCTTCCAGTACTTAAAAGGGGCTTATAAGAAAGGTGGAAAGATTTTTACCAAGGTCTGTAGAGACAGGACAAGGCACAATGGTTTTAAGCTGTAAGAAGGTTGGTTTAGGTTGGACAAAAGGAAAAGTGATGAGGGTGGTGAGACACTGGAATAGGTTGCCCAGATAAGTTATGGATGCCCCATCATTGGAAGTGTTCAAGGCCAGGTTGGATGGGGCTGTGAGCAACCTGATCTGGTTGCAGGTGTCCCTGCTCTATGCAGGGGGTTGGACTAGATGGCCTTTAAAGGTCCCTTCCAACCCGAACCATTCTGTGAAAAAAGTCAGTTGTAATACATACATGCATTTAAGAAAGCAACATCAGAGTTTCTGTTCCAGTATTACTTTTGGTGTTTTCTGCCTTATGAGGGCAGTTGGATATCCACTTAATGTAACTATCTAAATGGGATTTCCTAGAGGCTTTTTTTTTCAGTATTACTGTAGTTTACTTAGGAGTAAATTGAAAAAGAAATATATTCTTCATTTTCCACGACTTATAGTTCAGCTGGTTTCAAATGGATTGGCAAGAGCTGCTTTCAGTTCTCCAGTTTACAACTAAGGTTTAAAATACTGTCAGATTGTTTTGTCCAAGCTGCATAGAAAGCTTACGGAGTAGATCATACTCCCTCAGATGTTCCATGGGGGAGAGGGTGCTCTTATCCAGAGACTTCAGTTCAGGTGCCATCCCAAGCCGTGCTGTGACAATGGGATTTCTAGCACGTTGTCTAGCAAAGTTACTGCCAGATTTTACCTTCAAGCTAGCAGTGAGTATGGAGATGCTTTAGCTTCTGTACCTATGCTCCTTAAAGCCTAATTCTGCAGTGCTTAAAAAAACAAAAAAAAAGTAGTCAGGGTTTTAATGAAGAGATCTTTACGAAATACTATTAGATTTACACAGTAAATTAGTTGCCAGAAATCCTGATATCTACAGTGTAATTTAAATGACGGTTTGCCAAAACACTTCACACCAAGGGATGTTTAAATGCCTAATTTCAGCTTTTTAATTCAGCCTTTTTGGCTGAAGAGATTTGTTTTGTTTGTTTTGCTTTCTAAAATAAAGCCACATTTCCTCACTGTGCTGAGGACAATGTATGGATGTTCCTCTTGTGGTTGAAACAGCAGAAGTTTGCTTTGCTTTCTAGCGGTTCTTTGGGGGTGCTTATAAGTTTAAGGTCATGGTGGGAAATAACTCTGGACAATTAAAACCCCAAGTGTGCAAGGCTTTTTGAAAGCTAATAAAGATTTAATAAAGATAAGAATGAAAATATAGCAGTCAATTTCCCTCAACCCCTTCTAGGCAAAAAGAACTGTTTTCCTTTGCTTTTTCCCATCATAAAATCTGCATGTTTTTTGCTCCAAATTTTTAAGTTTTAGAGGAGAAACTTTCAGTGCTCTCTTTCAATATCGGTTTTGTAATACCATATCATATTAAAAATGGTTCTGTTTTCTGCCTTCTCTTGCTTTCTTCAAAACTTCCTTTAAAAAGAGGAGTACAGACCCTATGTTTACTCCAAAACTATGTAATTTGGAGTTTGCTGCTGTTGAGGGTGCAATTCAAATCATTACTCGGGTATGGGCAAAAATGAATGAATATAATGTCTGCTGAATTTTTTAGTTATACTGATATTTATTCTGACTGTAGATATTAAATAATTATATTAGAATATATTAGAATCTTTATAACTAAAATAATTCCCTTAAGAATTCAGGTCATCATAGCCTAGACTGGTGTGCAAGTGCTGTCTTTGCAGAAATTAGGCCTCGTACCAATCTTTGCATAGGAAGTGATTCATATGAAGCTTTTTATAAATATCTTCTTGCCTGCTAGTGGGGAAGCTTCCAGTTTTGTCCTTGTCTGCTTTCAGAGCTCTCCTTTGTGACTCTGCAGTCATTAATCTTAGATTTTTCCCTAAATCACTGCTTTTATTTTTGCTTTGAATCACATATCCTCCTTTTATGCTTTTTGGACTATTCTCCTTCTGAAGTTTTATTAAATAACACAAATCTTGCTTTTGTTTCAGCTTTACACAGTAATTAATCTTCAAAACTCTTCTGCTAGAAATAAGTTTATATTTGTTCTTCACTTTTATCTGTTTGTATGGAATAAAATGGCAAAGTGTCTTGTTTAAAGGAAACTGAGGAGATTGTGCTTGTCTTTGTGGTTGCCCAATTTGGGTTGTAAGTTGAATCTGTTGGGAAACTATGAACTTCAGTTGTTTGATATTTTTTTTAATAGGACAAAACCTCAGGCCACTAATTGGGGAGGAAAAAACTCTATTACAGTGGGGAAAATGCAAAACAGACAGTAGACTTCAGAAGAAGAAACTCTTCAGTTCATGCCGATTTTGATTATAACCGTGTGCTGTAAGTGGGATGAGGTTGTGCTGTTACTTAAGAGCCTTGGTAGGTGAATTTTGTGGCAGTTGTATTTAATTACTTACGTGCTAGCTAAAACTTGTGCCCTAGTTGGCATTATGCAGAGCTGTATGAAATAATCTACCTATTTTCTACTGTGTGCATAGTTTCACGTATCTGATTTAACCATAAACATTTGGGTTTTTAAAATAACAGCATTTTAGTATTTGCCTTGGTACATATTGCAGAATTAAATATCAGGTTTCAAAAAAAGAGTAGAATAGCCTTGTACATCTTTTAGTCACTGGAGCATCAAGCTGGTGTCTGGTATGTATTCTCCATGTGTGAATAGTGTGTATTAGCTAGCAATTTGCAAATTGTCCTCTTTAATACTACTTGAGGCGAATGTTGTTTGCAAATAAGAGGATAGCAAGTAATTTGCTATTTTTTGCAAATGTCTCTTTTTTTGAACGGTAGAGTGGGGATGGAGGAGAGAAGGTATGTGTCATACTGAAGACATGGTTCCTGTTTTTACTGTATGTAAACTGTGGGACAGTATTTAAAGAATTTGAAGGAAGAATAACTCTGTATCAGCCTGTCCTTTGGGCAGTGATGTGAATGCTAGAGACCTGAGGGGGGCAAACTGGGATGTTTTGCCCGGCACAGAGCTACTTTAGAAGAGGAGACAAAAAGTCTGTGACTGCAGGAGGTTTGGAGGGCTCTGCAGGTTTAGTGGGAGTGCTGTCTTGGTAGACAATAGCTGTACTGTGGAATGAGCCTGAAGATGCAAGACTGGATCAATTTTTAAGAAAATCTAATTTAGACACTTAATAGAGGTTGGCAGTATTTTTGAGTAAGTAAGTAATAAATGCTAGTGTCAGCTCTTAACTTTCAATTTTTTTTATAGATGTTTCTTTCCTGCTAATAGAGGAAGCAGAGCTTTTGCTTTGAGAAAGCTCTAAAATCACTGATAACTGCTAGACACAAAGTTGTGAACGTGTTCAAAGTTGGAGGTACTTGAGCTTGACTTCTTCAAGGGCAGACTGAGAACTGTGCCTCTCTGTTTGATATGAGTTAAAGGTGTGAGGCCTAAAATTTGAGTGATTATATCCTGAGACCAGAATAAGATATATTGAACTTCTCAGCAAAGAGTTATCAGCATTAGACCAAGCAGTTTAATGTATAAAACGAAGGTGGCGCCCAGAGAAATTGCTTGGAACTGTAATTGCTTGTGTGCTTGTACATCGAAATTTCAGTTGCTGTAGTCATGTATCAGTCCTCTCAGTGCTCCTCCTGAGTCTTCACCCTCGTCTCCTGGAAGCGCTTCAGAGTGCAGGGAAACCATGGTGGTGAAAACAAAGCTTGATGCTTGTTCTTTGATAAACTTAGGAGAACTCTCAAGTTGGCGATGCTTCTTATGCTGTTGCTGGATGGAAGGCCATTACCTGCTGCATGCCAGGTTTTGTGGTGTATTGTCTGAGTTGGTCCGGTTGCCTTTAAGATGGTACTCTTCTACACAAAGGATTTTTGACTTAAATAGAGCCTGTTGCATTCATTTGAGTAAAAATAGTTAAAGTACAGCAGAGAGGAATTTGTTAAATGAACTGCATGAATCACTGTGACCTGTTACCCTAGCAGTGCCTACAACCGCTTTTAAAAAATTCCTTGGATTTACATTTATATCTAAGCAACAGTGCACCATTTTAGTAGTTACAAGGTGTGGAAAATTAAAGTCTAGTGGGCTAGTAGATAGTGAAATTTTTTTAGGTTGCTGGTTGAAATAAGTGCCTTATCAATATATACTTGGTCAGAGAGTAGCTTAATATACTGTATTTTGTTTTAATATTCTTTATAGCAGGCTCCTAGTCTTCTCTCTTTCCTAAATAAAATAATACATGTTGAAGGTGGTCTCAGGAGGTCATCTGTTCAGGCCCCTTGCTCCAAGCAGGACAGACTTGATTCAGGTTGCTCAGGGCCTTTTCCAGTCAAGTTTTGAGTATCTCCAAGACGCTCAACCTTTAGATACTGTGCCATCATACTAACTTGTTATTGCAAATCCATTTTCCCATTTTGTTGTTTTGTGTAACTAACTTGGGACAAAATATCTCTCTAGCTGTGGATGACAGTGCTGAGGAAAACAAATTTGCTAGGTATGGAGGGTTCTGTTCTTTGCACGCTACTTGATGTTAATGTCATTCACCCTTAATTATAGCAGTCAGATTACCAGTCTCCCATCTCACTTCTCCATGTTTCATCCGTATCTCTCACATTCCAACATGCACGCTACTTGCCTTTGCAAGCAAACATAAAACACATAGTTAGGGTTTGTGGGTGGGATAGGACCACCCTGCTTGTATAGTCATAGACTTTGCTCCAGAAATAGTACCTTACATTCCTCCAGAACTTCCTTGCATAACTCCATTGGAGTTACTGCTTTCATTTGGATCTTACTGGGGTTTAAATCTATTACTTTTTCCACTCTCTTGTTAATATCTATCATCTTGCAGAGTATTCTGTTATTGAAAGAGCTACTGTTTTTTATTGAACTATGTGCACAGAAAGTGAGAGGCATCCAAATATTTGTGAAAAACTTTAAAACTTAGAAATTAGAAGGAATATCAAATAGGTTAGGCATTTAAGAAGGAGGAGGAAAAAAAAGCCTTTATACTTCAGGTACTTGAAAAGAATGTTCCCTTTGTATTTCTGAATTTTGTAATATTCTCCAATTTTTGCAACTTGACATGTTATTGATGTGTTATCTATCACAGCTGCGTGGCCCACACTCCTTGAGAAGCAGAAAAGTAGAGTGCTTAATAAATTATGTTACCATGTTATCTCGCTATCTTATTGTTTTTCTGTAGTGCTATTGTGGGGAATCCAGTTAAGGAGATTTAGAAATCATGGAGGAAAGTACTCAAAATGTTATTAAATCTCTTTGAATGCTTGAGATAAATTGCTGTTTAATGAGATCTCTTTTAGGTTATGCAGAAAACTGGAGAAAAGACTGTGTTTTAGCTCACTGTTTCTAGACTGTTCACAAAAGAATCGTTGATGGCAGTAACCAATGGAGTCTCTTGAGGATTCTTGTATACGTAAATTAGATATTTGTACTCTTAAGAAGTTCCTTTCCAGGAAGCAGAATGGAGAGCGCTGCAGACTTGTAGACCTGTGATAGAATTCAAACATATTCCTGTTGGCTTCTGGGAAAACTGTCCACAGTGAAGAATAGCCAAGGATTTCTATGTACACGAGCATCTGTACCTTAGTTTAATCTCTGTTCCAGTAAGGAATGAGCACATCTGTCACAGCATGTAAAGATAGCGCTTACGTGTCATGTACGGAGATTATTTCACAGGCAAGTTTGCACATGGGAGAATTTTGTATCAATATTTTTTCCTACTGGAGATAAAAAGATGGATGTTATTAACTAGAATGGACCATTTTTGGGTGATAAAAATGGGAAATCCGTAGGATGTTAGTGACCCATCTTCATGATGTGGAGATAAAAATTTCACAATCAACAAGTTGGGGTTTTTTTTAGGGTAGAGAGCCTACTGTATGTGCTGTCGAATGAAGGCAATAAGAATGAGGTGAATGCCATTTAATGAGTGTAATTGCCAAGAGATGAAGGAATTTACTGTGAATTGTATTACTGCTTGAAATAAGCTCAGTGTTATTTGGTGTGTTCAATGGCTGTTATTAATGCCATCTTTCTATATAACTTAGGAAGATCTTCAAACCAAACTCAGAAGTTCTCTTGATCCTCGCTACTAGGTCAGACTTTTTCCAGATGATCTTCATATAAGAAAAGGTGGACCTCCTCACATCCTGTTGAAATAGGAAAACAAAGCTGATCTTTACCTGAGACCTGAGCCGAGCTGTGCAAAAAATATCTGGCTTGCTCTGTGGGATTCTTGCTTTTTTTTTTTTTTTCCTAGTCTGATTTTCGTATTAGTTTGCCTTCAGAATAACTGAAAATATTCCAGGATGAAATGATAGTAGTCTTGGCATCCTGAGTTTACATGTTGCCATGTTCTTATCTTTGCCCTTGTCTGTGGGCACACTCTTATTTTTTCATCCTGATACTCACTTGGTCCCTTGGTGATCTAGTATGGAAACTAGACCATCAGAAAACTATCCTTACAAGAAAGTAAATAACTTTTGTTTCTTATATTCCTGAAACAGACTTACTTCAGGTTAGGAAAAGTTTCAGTGGTGGCATAAGGGGACAGGAGTTCTGTCTGGGAAGGAGTGGAGAGGGCAGGATGAGGCATGGCAGCGCCAGCTTGGTTTAAAAACTTGCAGATGTGTGTCCTAAATGAAGAAGACTTCACAGAGTTTTTGGAGGACCCGAGAAAGCTTTTTTTTTTGGTTTTTTTTTGGGGTTTTTTTGGGATTTTTTTTTGGTTTTTTTTGTTTTTTTTTTCCTCCAGATGTTAGGTCTCATAAATGGAGCAGGTAAAGTTTTTGGAAGGATGATCTATTCTAAAACACTGGTTTTTGAAAAGCCAGCATCTCTGCCAGTTGGTAATACTGTGCTTGTGTCTGTCTCTTTGGTATGGTATATGCTGCCCTTCTGTATTTACATTATGTGTGTTTCTTGAGTCTCTGCCAGCAGCCTCCCTTGATAATGTTAACTCTTGCTTGGGAAAGTTGTTTTCATTTGTAGCACTCAACTGGTCCACCTGAGAGACTCAATGTCCCCTGGAAATCCTCTGCTGTGAACATTCCTGCTGTCAGTTTCGGGAAGATTGTTTTCATCTGGAAGATTGGCATCGTCTTCCTCAGACAAATCGAGTTAGGTCAGGAGTGAAGGATGGAGAAATGGGATAATGGTGGTCAGGGAAGTAGGGAATGGAACAATCATCTCAAAGTGTCGAGGAGTTGACCGTATAGTAGTATTTGAATACTGTAACTTGGTTTTGAGTGACAAGGCATAACTAAGATGAGACATACCACCTTCGAAAACAATGTTTATGAGCACACAGGATGATGGAAAAGCGTTTGTTACTTTACAGGGGCAAGCAGTGGAATTCCAAAGCAGTCGGGTGATTCTGCACGCTCTAGTGAGTTCACAGTGAGAAAGTCAGCAGAAGACCACTGAATTTTGCACTTTGTATCTCAGTTTCACTTAAAACAGGTTTTCACATTTCAACATGAGAATTTCCTGCCCAGGTGGAGTCATTTTGAGAGGATGTTAGTTTTGAAATGTTTACTTTTAGGTTACAGCTTATTGATTTAAAGTTGTATTTAGATTGCTGCTGCCCTCTCAATTCGTATGATCAATCTTCCTCAAATACTTCCTCTTTTTGCTTCCACTGATTTATGTGTCTTCTTGGAGCGCTTACAAATGCATCCTGTACAATTAATTTTCAGGTGTTTGAATTTAGACTGCATTGCGAAATTCAAACAGCCCTGTATTTGGAACCTTCTCTGATATTAGGTTTCCTGTATGACTCCTGCTGCTCTATTTGTGGTCTGCCGTCACCAGCAGCTTTCTTTTTGTGGTGTGTGTGCGTGCACGTGCATGCGTTGCACTTTTTTCAGCCCGTGTTGTTGGGATGGTGCATTCAACAGTTCCTGTTTCTGAAGCAGCGGATTTTATCCGGTGTCAGATCTCCAGCTTACGTAGTTCCCGAGGTGATGTTGTGTCAGAACAACCGGCACTGTTTGTGTCTTCCAGCAGAGCTGGAATTCAAAACTGTCTCTTTTGGCTTTCCCAAGAATAAAAGTTTCCAAATGTACAAATTGAAAATGATAGCACTATTCTCTGTTCATATAAAATACAGATGGATTTTCAGCATCCACTTGAAGGGGTCAATGGGGGGTGTTGTTGAAGCCAACAGATCTCTAAACCTTTAATTGATTATTTTGTTCTGTTTAGTTGTTCTGCTGGATTGAAAATAGTCTGAAATCCTGCATGAAGTAATTATTATATCAGTTAATGACTGTAAATGCAGGGGAAAATGAATAGGCTCTACTTTTTTGGACCTGTTTATCAATCTATAAAATTATTTCCTTACATTTTGCATCTCCCCTTTCATTCATTACTGGCAAGAAGACTTTTCTTATTAATTGTATTTAAAAGGTGCTAATCTTAAAAAGTGGTCATATTTAGTCTATCAGAGAAAGCTTATGTGAGATTGAGTCTGACTTTGATGTAGCTGGGCATTTTCACCTAGCATGTAGTGGGAAGCCTTTGATAATCAGCTTACTCAGATCACATAAGAGAGATGTCTCCATGAAGAGGAGGAGGAGGATTTATGGTCTCCCATTTTCCCAAAGCTCTATGAGAAGAAACTTGCATTTTGTTTATTTAGTTACTGAATTTAAATATTTACCTTAATATTGTAGAGTGAAAAATAGGAGAAGTGATGACTCAATTTTTTTTTTTTTATGTGTTAGCTCAGTCTTGTGCATGCTTTCTACTTTTGCTGCTTTAGCAAACTGGTTTTGTTCTTCAAAATAAAGATTTAAGTGTTATTAATTATTAAATAGTTGCATGGATAGCTACAAGATACTAATTCTGTTTTGGTTGTCACTGAGGAGATGACAAAGAGATGAGAGATCTTGTTTTCAGGAGTATCACCTGATATTGGGAATCATTTTTAAGTCAACTTACCTAACTAACAGTAGAACTGGCAGATCTTTTCAGGAGATGCAAAATGTTATGTTTTTATGTGACTGAATTAATGAAAGCTTTATCTTTAATGTATAAAATGTTTGGGGTTGGAGAAATGTTCCAGATGCCTTCTTGGAAGTCTTACTAAAAATGCACTAGAAACATGAAATCTTTACTTCTAACTTAGTGAATAAAGCCTTTTTGTATGTTACAAGTTTAATTTAATTCCTCCTTCAAGTAGTATTTTTTCTGAAATTTTTGTTTGTTTGTTTTTGGTTTTTTTTGTTTTTGTTTTTTTTTTGTTTTACATTTATCTGTAGGTTCCTTCAGAGAAGTCGGAATCCTTTGCATCCATGCTGAGACGCTCTCCTTTAATTCAGATGGGACCTGCCAAAGATAAAATTGTCATTGGTCGAATATTCCATGTTGTAGAAGATGATCTTTATATAGATTTTGGTGGCAAGTTTCACTGTGTGTGCAAAAGACCAGAAGTAGATGGAAAGTAAGTAATAAACTTACAGTAAGCAATTAACATACGTGAACAAAGTACTGAAATGCTTGGGACTTGAATGGTCCATCTTCTGGACTGAGCTTGGATGGTTCTTATGAATTTTGTGGTTTAAACTAAAGAAGTTGATGTATTGTGCAGAATGAAAGTATGATCACAAGCAGATTTGTGTGGTTCAGACAACATTGTCTTGAATGCAGATTCCTTTGCAAGTTTGCAGAATTGCTGTCTACTTTATTCCACGACCAAAGGAAGTTACTGGGTGTTTTGTCACTGAGGAAAGGGCATATCATTGTCGACCAAGTTGTTAAAACATGCACAGTTTATTGAAATACTTGGGAGTTTTGTCAATGTGGAACTTTAATCCCCTGTAAATTGTAAGCCTCCTTAGGCAGGAACTCTCTATGCTAACTATTTATACATGAGGTGGTGTATTGGGGAGTTTGCACATTATTTGTGGTAATATTGTTCATAATAGATGATCAGTGCTAATATGGTCAATAATTCCACATTGTAGAGGAAGATTTTTATGTAGATTTTGGTGGCAAGTTTCACTGTGTGTCCTGAACTAGAACAACTGTGCTGGAACTAGAACAGTTGTGGTGGGGAATGTAGTAGTTAGAGCTGAAAGATAAGGAAGGAACTAATTCAAGTGGAAATAGTGTTTATAAGCTTTTTAAACTGTCTTTAGCAGCTTATGATTATATATAATTCAAAGATACCTTGTCTTTTTAATTTGTCTCCAGGTTACTTTAACACTTAGTTTTTAGTATGTAGACAAAATACCATGTTTTCAAATTCATAACATCAGGGTATTTTAGTACATCTCTTCTTTTTCCTTTTTTGTTTCCTTGAGAGAGGAGGAGCATCTTTGTTAACCTGCAAGATTAACAATCTGAAATTGTTGATTTTTTATAAAAAGATTGAACAAATAATCATACGTTCATGTGCAAGTTTGTGATAGCATTTTATCAGAGCATTTGTATACTCGACTGCCTTTTTTTTGACAGGTCTATGACTTTGAAAGCAGATGTGATTGATGGCTTAGGATGAACAGAGTCCTTTGTGCCCGTCATATTTGGCAGCAGGCGAAGATTTTTTAGACTTTTGCTGCTGCTGCTGTAGTGGTAAAGCCCTTGTTGCTCTTTTCACCTCTTGCTAATTCTAAATCGAGAAGAATTTTACCTTTCCCAATCCCGTTCTTGCATGTCCAAGGAGTATTTCTATATTCATCTCAATCTATGACCATTCATTTTGTTTTGTGGTAGAGGTCAGACCAGAGCTCCCTGTTCAGCTGAACTTGTTTCTGCCAGGCCCACTCAACTTTTGCACATTGGGGAAGACCCTTCTAGAGCATGGAGGAGTTTGTCCTTATAGATCAACGGCCTGTTCCAGGCAGCTTTAACGTCAGGACAGCTTTTTGTCTACCCCAAATAAACCTAAGTCTTCTGTCCTGAAGCCCAGATCTTTTTTCTGCTACTTGCCTTTTTCACTTTTCCTTCAGCATTTAAGCTCTGTCATTGGTGGTGACTGCAGCTGAGGCTGCCATCAGCTACCACGTTCCCAAACAGTTCTTTCCTGCCTGTGAGTAACATGTCCAGTAGAACACCTGCCCTATTTGGGCTGTCTAGCACCTCTGGCAAAAAAACATCATCAGGGCACTTGCTCTGGCTTCCTTGCTCCCCTCCATGTTTGTTTCTGCTTAAGCAGACGTCAGGACATTTGAAGTCCCCTGCAAGAAGCAAGCCTGCAATCATGAGTTGGTTTCTGGTTGGTTTCCCTCTTCCTGATCAGACAGCCCATAGCAGACATCCACTGTCTTTGTTGGTCTTCTCTCTGGTTCTGATCCGTGACTCTCAACTACCTCCTTGCATGGCTCATAGCAAGGGTCCATGCACTCATGCCCCTTCCTTGCTTCCAGTGCAGCCCTCTTTACCTTGTCCCATGTTTGCTTACATGCTTCTTCCCAGATTTGGGGAGCAGGCAACTTTGTGTGTTGTCTTCAAATCCCTAACTGCAATTCATTCACTTTGTGAATGTTGAGTCCACCGCTCACCATTTCCTTGTGTAGTGTTACTATCTCATTTTGTCATGGTGCTCTGGAATACTTGGGTAGCAAGACAAGTTGGAGGAAAGTAATGAAATACACCTTCCTAAAAAAGCTTACAAACAAACAAGTGTCTGTCCACTCTTTCCCTGCTCTCCTCTTTCTCCTAATGCTGTATGTCTGTTCTTCCATTGCACGTTGCAACGGCACAGCGGGAAATGAGGCCCAAGGAAACTGTCATTGGAGCAGATGCTTCAGAGTCAGTGGTCCATTGTATGCTGGGAGCATAAGCCTGGAGCTGAGAGGGTGCAGGCCAGTTATATTTTTTGGCTGGCTATTATAATGATAAAAACAAGCAGATCCATATAGGACTTGTTTATACTTTGCTTTTGAGTGGAAGTGAGGAGAGGGGAAATTAACAACCTGGGTGTTTTTAATGAAATAAAATTAGGAACTAAAGGCTATAGTTCACAAAATGATACAGCATTTACAACGTCGAGGATATAGTGGCAGTGGAAGTATTAGTGTTGATACTCTCTATCTAATGGACTTAGAGCATTCATTTGAGATGTAGGTGATTCAAATCACTTTTCTCCTCAGTTCAGTCCAGGAACCTGAATTTGTCTCTGACTCCTTAAGTGTTTAAATGCTATGTGGACCTAGTCCTCTAAATAAAAGTATTTGTAAAAAAAATAAATAATTTAAATAAATCTTGCCACTTTTTTTTTTCCCAATTTATTGTGTTTCTGGAACTGGAACTTCTAAAATTTAACTGGATTTACAAAAACTTGCAGTCACAGGTAATATTTTGCTCTGTTGTTTAGCTTGTAGCTTGTCATAATGTGCTGTGTCATGTAACATAGTTGTACCAGTTAATTTCTAACTGGGATTTGTAACACAAAATTTTCAAAGTACTTGTGGAATCAAAAATAAACATGGAAAACTGCTGTCTTAGTTAGCCGCGTGTGTCATCAGTAGCATTCAGATGCTGCTGAGTTTGGATCTCCCTGCTTATTAACAAGTAGTGGGAAGACTTATGCCTTTGCTTGTACAACTGCTTTGATCTGCCTGCATGGTAAAGACAGCAGCTCATTGATTTACAGAGTGAAGTTTGCCTTATCAAAACAAAAATGATCTTTTCGTATGTTGGCCTCTTAGTAAGCATGAAGGCTTAAAGTCTTTCAGTGGATACTGATTTCTCTTTGAAAGGCAATAACTGCTTTTGATCATCAGAATAAAGGTCAAACTAGTGCTAGAATATCTTCTACCAAAGCTTGAAAATAACTGGGTAGAATTTGCGGTGTGTGTTTAGATCTGTACCAGCTTACATTGGTGACTGCAGCAAGACTTTGTTACTGTTCTATCTGTTCATTCACTTGCTGATGAAAGTGACTTTATCACCATATTGTACGTGCATGTAATCAGTAGAACTGTTTACTGTTTTGTTTGTAAAATGTTTATTGCTTGTGCCGAGGAGTAGAATGAGCGTTTTAATTTACAAATGACATGATTTCTTGAATGCTATCAGTTTAGGACAGAAGAACCAGATTTAATCTTGAAATGTGGAAATTCCTAATACCATTTTTATGAAATTGGTCTTGAAAGCATGGTTCTTCTGGTACCTGTATTCTGATGCTGATATTTGGTTTTACTGTATTGTCTTTTCAGGTATTTGGCAACTCCTTCAAAATATTAGTTTAGCATCTTTAAAGAAAAAAATCCCTCTGTCTTGCCATTTATTTAAGGAGATATCTCCATGAGGACATGTGCTTTTAGTATTTTCTTGATCATTTGTCTTTTTTCTCACCAGAACTCAACTATTTTCATGATCCTGTAATACAGTTTTCCTTTTATTATATCATGTCCTTTGCTCTTTGAAAGTGCTAGAAGCTACTTGAAAAGAAACAAAAATCCTACAAGAGGTTCTTGTCTGTAAAGCTTGTTCTCTTAAACTGCTCAGTTCTCATCTTAACAGTTGTGATTTCTTGGGATGTCCAAGTGAAAGACCTTGTAGTGCTACCACCATGTGGCCATAAGATAGGATTCCACCCTCAAGACATTCTTTGTGTCCTGATTGCTGCTAGGATGGAGCTAATTTTCTTCCCAATAGTTGCTGTGTTTTGGATTTAGTAGGGGATTTGGTATGTGAAAAATGTTGATAACATGCTAAGAGATGAAGGACTTTTTCCAGCTTCCCAGGTTTTGCTAATGTGCAGGTGCAGGAAGCTGGGAGGGGTATAGCCGGTAGTTGACCCAAACTGATTAGGCTAGGCCAAAGAGATTATAGAAGCCGTACCATAGAAGCCATGCTCAGTGTGTAAGCGGGGAATGGCCAGCGGACAGCTCTCTCTCTTGGGATCATTCCAAGATCGCACTCAGTTCTGTTCTGTGATCACTGCTCGGGATGGGCTCTGTTGGTCACCAGGCAGTGAGAAATTGTGCATGGTTCATTTTGTATATTCTGTTATCGTTGTATTTTATTATTATTATCATTGTTAATATATATGTTATTATCTTTTTCTTTGCTATCCTAGTAAACTGTCTTTATCTCATTTTTTCCTTTCTGAT
>WHYT01017804.1:555840-570955 GCA_009806455.1 Tetrax tetrax
TCTGGTATTTGTTTTGTTTTGTTTGGATAGTACTTTTGCCTATCCAAAAAAAAAAAAAAAAAAATGGTGTAAGTTAGCAACCTGTAAGAATTTGGTAAGTTTCTATGGCAATGATTTCCTTTGTGCCTGTGACATCAAATGGTTTAAGTCCATCAGTGCCATGTTGCTGACTAATACGTTTGTAATACTAAATAGCTATCTGAAATAGAAGCAGTCTTTGTACTTCCCTGCTCCTTCCTCACCCTCCTTAGCTTCCATGTTGTCCTACCTATCGGGTAAGCATCTATTTACTGGAGGGCAGAATTCCTCTGCATTTTGAAAGATGAACTTAGACCATCTTATTTTTCAGTTGTTGAATAATTATGACCTGGTCAAATTTGCTGAAGTATAAAACAAAGTACACACACTTTCTTGAGTCTCTTCCAGTTTGTATCTTTTATGAAAAACATAATCAGACAGCTGGTCTCCACACTGTGAAAACCAGTCCCTTTCTGTGATTAAAATTACCAGAATGTCATGTTGAAATTCTCAGAGGACGAAAGTGGTTTACAGTAATCATCAGCAAACTTGGGTTTTGGCACTCTGGTCAGCCTTTGGTCTCAAACTTTGCCCAAGATCCAGGGAGAAATGGTAAGCAGGACTGATCTTGTCTTGTTCCCACATACCAACACTGCAACTTAAAAAGGAAGCCTTGTTGTTTATATTGAAGAGGGCTAAATTCAAGGAGGTGGCATGAACTCCCTTTTCTACAAAGCTTCCATATAGTGCAATTTGCCATTGCTCTAAGCCCAAACAATGCACGCGGTGCCACTCTGTCTGCTGTCGAACAATTTCGGCTCTTTTTTTTTAAAAACAAGCATGCAGAATAGCTGTGTGATTGCAAACTTAATCTGTATACTTCAGCAAATAACTTCTAACTTATTTATAGCAGCATGCATTTTGGAAATTATAGCATTTTTATCCCCTATGGACACAGCTTATTATTTGCTTGGTTACTTTACCATTGTGACTGTTTTTGCCACCCACTGTAGGTCGTTCTTCAGTGGTTATTTTCAACCACAAATGGAGGTGTTGGCTTTGTGTGGTTCTGTAATACACAAGACTGTGCTTGCAGAGTTCCCAGAGCCTGAAGTCTGTGAACATTTTTTTGGACTATACTGTAAATTTTTCATCACAGGTAGATACTTTGGATTTTAGAGAATGCAATAATACCAGGGGTCAGGTGTTGGTTATTAAAAGTACAATTAATCCATCCGAATGAGGCACCTTATGCAGCATTCATTATGGAGTATACAACATAGACCTAGCATTATGGCCACGGCAGTACATGCAAGCCTGCAAATCACTTTTTCATCTTTGTTTTCACTTCTGTCATTAGTTTAAAGTAGCAGAGAGTTATGAAATTTGATGACCTTTGGAGAAGAAAACCCCACAAAACTAGTAGCATATTTACCAGTGAAAATTTTGTGCCAGCTCTGTCTTGCCAGGTCATTGCGATAAATGGGAGAGGAATATGCTGTATAAAACATCTTGAGAGAACAAAGCAGTCCATAGGTGGCCTGGAGCTTTTTTGGCAGTGTCAAAGTCTGTAAATACTCATTAAGCCATGCTTTTTCTTGTGTGTGGATATGCACACATACACGAGAGGGAAAAAAAATGCTTGGGAAACTTGTTACTGCATTGGAAGGTTTGAACCTTGTCTGTAGGAGATAGGTTAACTCTCTTTTCCCTTAATGCAGGTATTGGATGTCAAGTGCTGTAGAAATTAGAATTATAAACTGATGACTTGGCAGAAGAATGAAAACTGTTTGTAGTATTTTGTTTTGAAATTGATGAGAATAAATCAATTGAATCTAGGTATGGAGCATATTTGGAAATGCGTTTTTCTGCTGCACGCTTTGGAGAAAGCCTTGTGATTTGCATGTGGGGAGGAGCTCTCTCACTTAAATATTTCTACTAAAGTATAATGAATTACCTCAATAGCTAGAAAAGGGTCTAGGAATCTCTGCCATTCCAGATGCAGAAGATTATTATTTTTAATGGAAACCCTAATGCTCCCCAACATGTTTCACTGGCTGTGACAACGGATGAGGTAGGGACATGCTGGTTATATAGACATCTGGTACTTTTCGGGGTGCAGGGAACTGTTACTAAACACACAGCAGAGCAAGGTGGAGATATTTCTGGCTTTAAAGTCTGGTCAGTTTGACCTGTTCCTGTAACCGAGTTAAGGGCTAGGTGAAAAAACAGTCCAGGCTACTGAAGCAGTGTAACAGCTTTATTAGGTTGGGTGTAACTGCGCTAAACCCTCTTCTTAGCATAATAAGCTGAGCTGCAGTGCTGTGTTGTTGTGGCCTCTGATTTTGGTTTGGGAGCCAGCTTGGTCTAAACCAGCTCGTGAGCTCTGCTCGGCAATCCGCTGAGAGGTGTAGACTTGCCCAAAGACAAGCTATTTAGTTTCTAGGTTGAGAAACTGAATTAACGATGGTTTGGACCAAACGTGAATTATAAGTCTTCATATAACATAGCTCTTACAAAGGATAATTAATACTATCATATAACCATGGAGTGGTAATTATTCATCCCTCTGGAATAGCTTCAGTAAGCAAGTCTGAGAAGGGAATTAACACAGCGAGGGAAACACTCTGCAGGTAATGTATAAACCTCGAGCTCTTGAGAAGACATGAGTCAAGCCTCCCACAAATCATGATATTAAAGTGGTTTTTACTTTTTCTTTTGGGGTTCTTTAGTCTTTGGGTTCACATAACTTTTTTTTTTTTTTAACTCAGCAGAATAGGAATTTTTAATTAAATCAACTTTTTTGAAAAAGCAGTTGGGCTTGTTTAACAGTGTAACTGCAAGAAACAAGACCTGAAGACGCTAAATATCAGAAAGATACGATGAAGTTGTTAATATTAGCAAAGCCAGAGATGTACAGAACTATTTCACTGATAATTATCCTCAGTCTGCTATATAATATTAAGATTCCTAAAACTGGAGGCTGTTAACTAGCAGTGTATCCCAGGGGTCAATACTGGGTTCAGTCCTGTTTGACATCTTCGTTAATGACCTCAGTGATGGAACAGTGTACCCTCAGCAAGTTTGCATAGAGTACAAAACTCAGAGCAGTTTTTGTTACAGAGGGTAGTTGTGCTACCATCCAGAGGGACCTTGACAGGCTGGAGAAATGGGCTGACAGGAACATCATTAATTTCAACAAAGAGAAGTACAAAGTCCTTTCCCTGGGGAGGTGCAACCCCAGGCACCAGTACATGCTAGGACCACCTGCCTGGAAGACAGCTTGGCAAAGGCCATGGGGGTTCTGGTGGACACAGAGTTGAACATAAGCCAGTAGTGTGCCCTTCTGGCAAAGAAGGTGAACGGGGTCCTGGGCTGCATTGGGCAAAGTATTGCCAGCAGGTGGAGGAAGGTGACCCTTCTCCGCTCAGCCCTGTGAGACCCAGCCTGGAGTGTTGTCTCCGGTTTTGGGCTCCTCAGTTCAAGAGACAGACCAGTGAATGACTCCTGATCATGATGATGAAGGGACTGGAGCATCTCTCCAATGAGGAAAGATTGAGAGAGCTGGGACTGGTCAGCCTGGAGACAAGAAAGTTCAGGGAGGATCTCATCAATGTCTATAAATACCTGAAGGGAGGGTGCAAAGAGGACAGAATTGGGCTCTTTTCAGTGGTGCCCAGTGACAGAACCAGAGGCAATGGGCACAAACTGAAACACAGGAGGTTCCCTCTGAACTTGAGGAAACACTCTTTCTCACTGTGAGGATGACTGAGCACGCGCACAGGTTCTCCAGGGAGGTTGTGGAGCAGGTAAATTCCTACCGAGCAAGGTAGGCCTTTTAATGCTGAGTGTTTCTGAGCTGTACAGTGGATTCAGCTGCTTTGCTGTTATTAGGCAGCTCAGCAAATCTGAATAAAAAGAAAAGGCAGTGTTTAGAGGCAAAAATAAGGAACGTTTTATGACATGTCTTTTATTTAAGGGTAATTTCCTTTTCTCTTCTGATCGCTAATATGCTAACAAAACCAACACAGTCCTTGTTGCCTCTTGTTTTCAGATGCGCTTGTGTGGAGCTAGGATGGGAATAGAAATTGAGTATAATTTATA
The DNA here is from genome assembly GCA_009806455.1 of Tetrax tetrax. Classification (NCBI taxonomy): domain Eukaryota; kingdom Metazoa; phylum Chordata; class Aves; order Otidiformes; family Otididae; genus Tetrax; species Tetrax tetrax. Next base: position 559,963 of record WHYT01017804.1, read on the forward strand.
TTTCAAATGTTTTGGAGGAAGAAGCCGTAGAAGAACTTCAGCAATGCATAGCTTGTATGTAATTGCCCATACTGAGTATCCAGCGACAGCACAGCCCTTGCTATTGTATTTGCTTGATTGATTTTTCTTAGTGTCAAGATTAAATTTAAAATCCTAGGCAGATACTACTGTTGTGCTGGAAGAAATGCAGTGTTAAGTAGAGACTCATATATTTTAAAAGGGGCGAAAAAAAGAAGTGTTACTCTTCTAAGAGTATTCAGTAGCTGTTAAAACTTGCCTTAATAAATTTTGGAGTCTGTGTGTGGCCCCTGCTGCTATGGCTCTGTCAGCGTTTTAGGCACGATAGCAGCCAAGCAGAGATGCAAATGTCTGCTGCTTTGTGAACTTGCTGAACGTAGCTGTGATTTATGGACACTGAAATATGGAGTATGGTGATAGTGAGTCATGGAGCCCTTTTTTTTTTTAAACAAAAACAATGCTATTTACTTTTCCCTTTTGTGATAGCTGTCAAGAGAGTAAAATTTTCTATTTTCCCATCTTGGCATTTTACAACAATTTATTTTTTTATCTAAAGAACTCAAAATCCAGCCACCCAGCCTGGGTGAGACCCCTCCAGTCCTCCGAATCCTGAAGGAGTTGTTCTGCAGAATACTGAAGCTATATTTTAAATGAACTGCTTTGAGACTTGGCAGGCTCTGATCACATGGAAAAGCGCACATAATGTGGTCACGCTGCGTGAGCACGTACCCACTTAACCGAGAAATTGAGATACAACACGAAGGCAGGGAAATAACCACTGGATACAATGAAATATGCCAATCACTTATTAGTGTTTGGTGACTTTGCATTAGTCGGGTAAGAGGAAAAGGGCTTAAGCAATTTTTCTTTGATTAATGATTTTATTAGAAGCAATGAAGGATTGGTTGGTTGTTCTCTGTGAAACCTCTTGTTCTTTATTTTCATAGTAGTTAGCGGGCTCTTCCAAAGGCAGTGAGATCTTATGAACCAGTTTCACGGTTCATATAAACCTATATAAAGCATAGAAGTGCACAGCGTGCACGTTTAGCTCTTCTGAAATCTTCTGGAAGTAATGGAGTGTTAATTTTAAAAAATAAAATATTTAAAATATAATCCTCTACAACATGAAATCCCAATCAAACTTTTTAGGTGTTTTCCATACAATGTAAGGAAATCTAAGTAGCATACAAGGTTAATTTCTTTGCAATTTGTACTCATAAACAAGTATTCAGGGAGAGATCTTAATCTGAGTAGTAATTACAGGTTGATTGCTAATCTGTTCTCCACTTAGGGAGTTCAGTTACTTCTTTTCCTGTAACTCTATACATTTGAAGTTATCTAAAAGTGTTTTAATCTTTCAGGTCAGGTGGTGCCTGCTCCCTGTCACTCATCTTTGGGTGCCCGGTGCCAGACTAGCCTACTTACCACCTCAGTACTAGATTTTGCTCCCTCTGAAGCTTTTCAAGGCCGTTCTTGGCAGCCAGCTTGACAGAGCTGCTGGAGACGAGACTGAAACGCGCTCTGCTTCCTCCAGGCAGAGCTCGGTAAACAAACTGTGATCCTCTGCTTGGCAGGAGGCAGGGCTGCCGCTGCTGCCAGCCTGGGAGGGATGCGGAGCAGCCGTGATGTGTGGCAGCAAATACAATATCCCTTTCTGGGCCTTTCAGTGACTTGAATCACATGTTGCTGTAATGTGAAGTTTGTGAAGTATTCCTCTGCTTGTGCAAGATGTGTTAAGAGTATGCTAAGCTTTGGCCTGGTGTATGCACCAGTGGTGCATTTCGCTAAAACTAAGTTATTGTAAGCCAGCGGAAAGGAATAATGTATGGCTGGAGTAGATTAAGCTAGGTTTAACCTGCTAAGCAGTGGTGTAACTTAAAAAAATGTTTTTAAAAAAGACATTTTGCAGTGATTTAGAATCACTCTGTTGAAAGAATTGGTGGAGCAGAGTTTATTTCTCCACTTTCTTCTCTTGTCGTAGGGCAAACTTGGAAGGTCTTCCTCTGCTGAGAATTTCCCATTCATTATTAAAAAAAAAAAAAAAAAGTACTATATGTTAATTCTTCCAGCTTTGTTGATCAGCTTTTAGATCTATGAGTATTCCTGTGGCAGGGTATGTAATACCCTACTAGTAGATGAAAGGTGAGGATTTTCCTCCTCTAAAGTGAATTGAAACTGTCCATTGCGGATTGTGATTGATCAGGTCCTTGGTAGACTTGCAGGTGTACTTTGTCATTCGTACAAATGTTTGCCTGCTTTAGATACTCTGTGCCAGTATACTGAAGTGCAGTCAGATGTCTTATAGCTAGTGTTCAAAGCAGGCCGGCCTGCTTTATTTAAATAAGGCCATATGTACATATAAACAGTAGAAATTCTTGTGCTGTTTTAAAATAAAGAATAAGGTAATGGTCTTCCCCTATCTTTCCAGTTACTCACTCACAAATGGTTTGCCAAGAGCGAAAGTCATGGCTTCAGACAGCCAAGATCTTTGAGTAGCTCACAAATAATGAAACTTTCAATTCATGGGATTTATTTTTTTTTCTGGAATTAGACACATTGATATTTTTAGTATTTTGGGGCTTTCTTATGTAGCTGGTTAATGTAACAACCAACATTCCAGTATTTTGAGCTTAAAAAATAAGATTGAAAGAGCAGTAGAAAGCATGCTAATACTATCTTGGCTATTAGTGATAAAATGAACAACGTTCTTTGTGTGCAGGGATTTGTTTAATTTAAAATGCAATTTTCTTGCCACTTTTTTTTTTTTTTTAACCACTTCAGTCCTAAATCATGTTAAACAGTTCTTTCATTCCAACTTTATCATACATGACTTTATCTGTAGTATGATCTGTGTGAGTTAAAGACCAGATGCTAACTCCCTTATTAGCTTCATGCTAATCATTCCAAAACCTAAATACCTTTTTGCAAGCAAAGACTTCACTCTTTAGAATAAACTGTGCATATTTTGTTTTATTCTCTAGTATAGAATCATAGAATAGTTAGGATTGGAAGGGACCTTTAAAGGTCATCTAGTCCGACTCCTCTGCAAGGAGCAGGGACATCCCTGACTAGATCAGGTTGCTCAGAGCCCCATCCAGCCTGGCCTTGAATGTTTGCAGGGATGGGGCATCCACCGCCTCTCTGGGCAACGTGTTCCAGTGTTCCACTACTCTCATCGTAAAAAATTTCTTCCGTATATCAAGTCTAAGTCTACCTCCTTCTAGTTTAAAACCATTACCCCTTGTCCTATCACAACAGACCTTGCTGAAGAGTTTCTCCCCGTCTTTCCTGTAGGCCCTCCCTTTAGGTACTGGAAGGCCGCTATAAGGACCTGCTGGCCATGCTCCTTTTGATGCAGCCCAGGATGCTGTTGGCCTTCTGGGCTGCAAGGGTGAATTGCCGGCTCATGTTGAGCTTCTCATCCACCAGCACTCCCAAGTTCTTCTCCTCAGGGCTGGTCTCAATCCATTCTCCGCCCAGTCTGTATTTGTGCCTGGGATTGCCCTGACCCGTGTGCAGGACCTTGCACTTGGTCTGGTTGAACTTCATGAGGTTGGCACGAACCCACCTCTCCAGCCTGTCAAGCTCTCTCTGGATGGCATCCCTTCCCTCCAGTGTGTCGACTCCACCACACAGCTTGGTGGTTTTGGTGAACTTGCTGAGGGTACACTCTATCCCACTGCCCATGTCACTGACAAAGATGTTAAACAGAGCTGGGCCAAGCATGGACCCCTGAGGAATGCCACTTGTCTCCACTTGGACATTGAGCCGTTGACCACAACTCTTGGAGTCAGCCACCCAACTGGTAAGTGAAGCAGGTGAAGGTAACAGTTTTGACTGTGTGCCAGAGGGCTACTTTTGCATCTTAAAGATGTTTATAATGATGATATTGTAAAGAAAAGTACAGTTTCTACAAAAGGAATGTTGACAAAAATAATTATTTGAAGAATAGCAGAAATCTATATGAAGTGGGTTTTTTCCTCTGCTAAAAGGTAACTAATACACAGGTGCATATGCAATATTATGTGTATGATAAATTTTCCTCAACCCTTTATCTGCACAATCTAAATGGTTTGTGTGAAATACAGATGTATAGCTATGGTTATCGTTTGCTACTCTTCTCAGTTCCTTTAAAAGTCTTTTCAGTGATAACTTAACTGCTACATTATTACCGTCTTTGTATGTTTTGAAGGCATGTAGGGCTATTTTAATTCCATCTCTCATGCTCACTTTTTCTTCTGGGTTGAAGTTGCAGCCATGAATTGGGTCATGGTGGGAGGGAAGGGGTGTCAGAGGCGCATTTTTGAAGGAGGTAAAATATGTTTCTTAAACCAACCAGGCTGTCTCCGCAGTGGCGGTGTCGTGCGCAGGCTTTGCCCGAGGTCAGAAGTGAGAAGCGCGCTACTGTGCGATGGGGTGGTGGGAGCTGCGTGACCGGCGACTCCAGGCTTCCCACCGGAGCTGTCCTGCGCACGAGGATCCGCCGCTGGCTGCCGGGGCGAGCGCGGAGCCATTCTTCCGCCTTCACTTCCTCGGCTCTTTAGCCCCCATTGAGCGGCCAACAGTGGTGGAGGACAAAAGCTGTATACACTGTACAAACAGAGCACCAAAGCTGCAGTACACTGACTCATTCTTCGCTCTGTGTGAGAACTGAGGGGGACTCTATTCACCGCCTTTGTGCCGGTGTCTGTCAACAGCGCTGTTTGAGGCCAGCCCCATTGTGCCGGCCAATGTTTCTTATTGACCCGAGTCTGTGCCCGCAATGTTCCCAGGGTCGAAGTTGCGAGTGAGAGAATGTTTGAAAAGGGGTAATCGTGGGCTAAATGCGTTTTGCTGCATTGTCGTCTGACCTATTAAATCTAAACTGCGGTCTGCGTTCATGCAAACAGGTAATTATGTAGTCACAGCTGCGGCCATTGACATCTGGTTACCGCCCCGTGGAAAAAGGGGATGGGGCACTCGCCTCTCCCTCCAGGCTCTCAAGCGCTGAACTTTAATGATATTAACTGAAAATAGAGGGTGGATTAGCAAGACTGACAGGTCAACAAGGTGGATACTTTATCCTTGTAGGCAGAAAGAAGTCCCAGCACAGTTGTTTGGGTATTTCTGCTACCTTATGCATCAGATTTTTCCCATAGCTGTGGGCTTGGCTGGGCTCTAGATCCAGTTATTATTTAGCAGTTTTAGATCTGGAGAGGCTGCAAAATACTTTTCTCCTTCCGACTTGCAGAATCTCTGTGCAGAACAGGTCTGCAAACAGCCACCCCATTAACTATTTTTTTTTTCCTAAACCAAGTGGTTTACAATGGCTCTCGTCCCTAGAGGCTGGATTGCCAGGATTTCCAGATAACAAACCGTCATTATCAGTAGGCCAGCATTTCAAAACTTAGTGGTAAGAATACAAAAGGAGTAAAACATTGCTGGCCATAAATTATTTTAGGGCAACTGCTTTTTCTTTTAATGTACTTTGGGACTGAGGCGTAGTATTTGGATGTAAATTAGTCTGACGCATCCTCTCTCTCATCCCCCTCTGCTCACCCCTTCTGCTGGGAGGGAAGAGGTCTCTGCATAACATACATAATTATTAAAACAGCGTGCTTCTCTGTCCTGTGCAACTTTCAGTGACGGGGTAGATTACAGCCACTATGGAAATTAGGAGAGAGGGTTACCCAGCCCTGGGTGACTTACATGGCACATCAAAGCTGGGAGCACACTCAGTGCTGGGCAGCCCTGGCTGCAGGGCGGGAGGGGAGTGCAGCCAGCTGTTAAATCACTGCTTTAAGGGATCTCTTGCAGGAATGAATGCTTAGCTGCTTCTCCTCCTTGCATTTGCATCCCTCCATTTATTCTGAAGAGCTGTTGCAATGTGGAATGTCATGCAACAGGGAGAGTAGGTGCTACATGTTATGGCAAAAATATATATATGAAGGATTATATGTGTACATATAATATATATATAATCCCTCATAGTTATGAGAGGATTGTAAGTGCTGGAAGTGTGAAACTGTCTCCTGCAAAGGCATGTCCACTGTTTGGGAGCAGAGGGCTGACTCTTCACTCATGGTGGGGGAGAGGGAGGGAGAAAAGCTGCTCTGCTCAGACCCATGGGAACGTGCTTGTATTGTGAATCCCTAAAATTGTCTTGTACAGGCATCTGTTATATAATTAGCTTTTTCTCTTTTTATGTGGGTTCGTTGTTTACTTCATTTCCAATTTATTCTACTCCTTACAGGCCCCTGTAGAACTTATTGGCTCTATTATGTAATAAGCAGGGTAAAAAAGGCAAAACAAAAAAAAAATACTTCAAATGATCCAGAAATGTGTTGATATTAGCATCTTTTTCAGGCAGAGGACAGCAAGGAAAGACAAAGTCCAGCTACCAGCAAAAGACAGTTAAATTACATCTTCACAATTATCTGATTCTATGGCCCTTCGATACTTATTGCTATAGGAAGGAATACATTTCCTTAGGGACTTTTCTAGGATATACCAGGGGCATACGCAGTCTCTTTGCTGCCTAGGTGACAAGACAAATTTTTACAAATATGCAGAAAATTCTATTTGTGCGTTCCTCAGTGGATTTATTAACTTCATAAAATACTAGATAGGAATTTGTTGTTTCTCACTTACGTAGCTCTATCTCCTAAACCGTTTGCCTGTTTCTCTGCTTAAATGAAGAAAATATTCAGAGTATTTCTTCTTCAGCACCCACTGTTTTTTCTACTGTGAAGTGAGTACTAAAGAATAATAGTTATGTAAAGGACTCGATTGTTTAAAACAGTGTTCCTCTCAGCTACGTTTCCTGTAGAGGAGATAAATGAGACTGAAGTTTTATCCTATAGAAGTCCTTACACTCTTTAAAATACTTTAATTCTATAACTAAGAAAACCCGTTCCACACCAAACAGGAAAAGTCAGGAAGAACTTGAAATGTGAATTCCCAGCACAGATCAAGAAACTTCCTGGCTAAATTGTTTTTTTCCACTGTCTTACCTAATAAGCAAAACTTGAGCAAACTTTTAATTTGGCTAGTCCAATTTTCATCCCATGTGCATCCTGCGATATTTCAGCTGTAATTCAGAGTCTCTGTAGGTAATTCAAAAGTAGTTAAAGAATACATTTTTCAAAGAGGCAGAGATCACTTCTTGTCTTCAGGTATGTCACCCAGCATACTGAAATAGGTATTAACCACTGCAGCATTCTTGCGCATTTGGGAGGTTGCACTGTATAAAGAAAGGAGAGATGAAAACTAGGTGTAGAAATAATTATGTGCGCGGTGGTTTGGAGCATTAAGGTAGCAACGTCAATTTAATCAGGGAGAAACCTTTCATGGTATATGTAGCTTAGTTTAATGCTTCAACAAATAAGGCATCATAGACAAACTTCTTAGAGTTCTAAACAAAGTAAGAGAGCAGAGAATGTAAACTTCTTGGATATGCACTGAAAACTGATTTCCTGCACATGCAGTATGTGTACTCAACGTCCTGGCCTGCACTCTGCAGAGAGCAACTGCAGTGTGAGCTCCTAGGTTTTCCCCAAATGAAAAATTCTTAGTGACTTTGTTGGTCTAATTAATTTTCTTGAAGCAGTGGTAGCTTGCAGAAGTAAAAGGTAAATAAGCCTAAAGAATTTCAGTTGAAATTAATAATGAGTTGTTTTGGTTTGTTTTCTTGGAGGTGGTAGTACTTGAAATACTTGCTGTTAAATGGGAAACAAGATGTCTCTGACCAACACTGAACAGCTTTTCCTTTTTCTTTCACGGTAGCAGCATGTATCACATGAAGAACTTTACATAATTTACTATACTTTTTACAAATAATTCAGCATTTTTTTAAAGATTTGTTTATGTAGTGGATTAGATTATGATTAAGGCTTAATATATCTGTTTTTATTTTAGTTTAATATAATTTAGCCCATGTGAGACTATTCATAGTGCAACAGCGTTATCTATCAATTTATATCTGTCTTTACCAGTAAATATAGGAGGTTCAGAAAGAATATTTTCAATGCATAAAGTCAGCCCTAAATATGATGCACATATTTATATATATGTGCATATATTTATATATGACACATATGTAGCCATAATCTAAATGGGCATAGTTCATGTACCTTTCTTAGAAGGAGAATGAAGTGTGAGTCAAAAAAAAAAAAAAAAAAAAAAAAAAGTTTTCTAAGATAAATTAGTTGGCTTGATTCAACAAAGGGCCCCAGGATATCATAACCTATGTGTAAAAACAACAGCACATTTGGCATGCATTGCCCCTGCAATTTCAAAAGAACTTTATGGAAACTGAAAGAACCTTTCTAAAAATATATTTGAGGGCATACCCTTTGAGTACTGGAGTTGGTGTTCCAATAGCACAGTGTGGGACAACCCTTTTCCAATACATAGTGTCTGTGGATCACAGCTGTAAAGAGAATACAGCAGTGAAGCATAGGAATGGACAATACCTGTAGATGAAAGCTAACCTGTCACCACTGCTCCTTTTGGGATTTGTCTTTGGACAGCCTGTGGAGAAGGATTTGTGATACTGTGAACTTGCGATACAGCAGAATCTTAACCATTTTCCTTATAAAGAATTTTTTCAGGTTTTTAAAACTTTTTTTCTTGGCAGCAAATTGGAACAGCATAAAACATTTGAAATTATTATTATGAACTTTTTAAAAAAATAATAATTCCTAAGACCAGTAGGTATCTTATTTATTTTGGTTTAAAAATGTGCAATATGATCTAATATGGAGACATTATGAGCATGTTCATGTAACGTAGTTTTCTGGATGTGTTGAAATGAAGAGCTCAGATGTTGCCTTACAGAAACACAGCTATAGGGAGGATCAGATAGTTTAGTTGTGAACATACTGTCTAAAGCACAGAATTTCACTTCAAAACCAGAAAACTTGTCCACAACCAAGATCAGATCAGTGACGGCTTTGGAAGACAGCACTGTTTTTCCTGCCGCAAGGACTAATGCATGGTGAGAGCAAACAAGTGGGATTGGCTTACAGTTACCTTGTTTAGACTGTGTAAAATCTGTATTAATTACCCCAAAGTAATCAGAGCCTCCATTACAAATGCCTTGTTGTACTTCATAATATGAGGGTAATTGGCTAGTCAAATACATTTTCTATGTTTTCGTAAGTTTTAAAAAGTTGAAACAGTTTGCTTTTTGGTATTGGTTTTATTGCATGTGGATGTTTTTCATATTCATTAGGGAAGATTTCTGTGTATAGGCAGGATGCAGTGATTAAACAAGGTTTTGGTACAAGGAAATACAGATTACAGTCGATGTGAGTCAGCCTTGGTATGGGCCCCCTTCTGCCCCCTGTCACAGCTTCTCCTCATTCAGTTTGGTGGTGGTTGTTCTTTGTGTGAGACCAACAGTAGTATTGATAGATCAGCAAATATTGGGGCTTTATTTGATCTCTTGTAAAATAAAAATGCAACTCTGGCTCCTTCAGAATTCCTCGTTACCCTAATGAGAAAATTGCTGCTCTGCAGCCTTAAAAAATGAAACAAAAAAACAATTTGGAGAGTAAAGAATTTTCAGCAACCTATTCTTGCTTTATTTTTTTAGTGGAATTTCTGCTCTTTGATAATATGAGATCTATCTGTTTTTCTTTGAAGGAAAATAGACATGGCACAACACACCAAATTCATGCAGGAGGAATACTTACTCAATTTTAGAGATGCTGCTAAAAGTCGTAGCACCAGCTACTTGGTTAAATTATCTTCGTTTATAGAATCGGTGATGTGAAAGTGTGGAGGGCTTGGAGCCCTCGCCGTACTGGTAAGGGGAAAGCTGCTCAGGTATTTCTAGAAAGAAGATGCGTATGCCATGGTTGCTCCTGGAGACGGCAGGTGCAGCAGAGGGTTAAATCTCTGACGCACTGAAGTGTCTCAATTAGAGCTTGGCACAGAGCCGCGGTGGGTAGAATATATGCTGTGCCTGAGACTGCAGGAATAACCTGGTCCGAGGTCTCCTGCATTGAGGAGCACCCTCTGCTTGTGCCTACCTGTTGTGGGAAAGCAGGATGCTGCCTGGACCTGAAACAAAGCCGCCGAGCGTTTTCCCATCCAGCTTCAGCGTTGTAGCCTTAAAAAGAAAGGATGTTTGGATGTGGAGAGCGGGGGAGATACCTGTCAATGAAAGTAGCTTTTGTAGCGACTCCCTGCGCAAAGTGGCCCGCAGTTGAAGGAGGGGCTAATGAAAACTGGGGAGCAAATCTGGTTTTGCGTACTGTAGAGAATGAGTACAATATTTGCCTTAAAATGGAAAAAATGGGAGAAGTTTGAGACTGAGAAGATTTTAAAACATTGATGACCTCTGGTGATGCTTTTGAAATTGTGAATTACTGCATTTTTTTTGAAGAATGATGATGATTTACTTGTAAGAATTATTAATAGATACTACTTTCCCAAGTTTATGGCCTATTTACAGTCCTGGTGGGGAAAAATATAGTATCAAGTTGCCCAATTAATTGTGGAGGCCTGAGTGTCATCTCCTTTGAGGTACAACAACATTAATAATGCATTGCAGTCTGACTAAAAACTACAAAATACAAAACTACAGTACCAAAAATAGTCTTTACTGGTATTAATATTTAATAATAAGTAACAAGATCAAATCAAAAATGTACTTGTGTGTATCTGTAAATCTGCAGGTAGACCCCATTCACTTCAGTGGGACTCTGCGTTACGTAGTAAATCACATCAGAGGAGTCTTGCAGGTCACAGCAGAGTGGAAGTCCTGCTAATTAGTCAGGCACTGAATGGTCATTTAATCCATGCCAGTCGTGTGTTTAACAATTATCTGTTACTTTCCCGCCTCACTGGAGCATTTCTCAAGTTTCTAACTCTACCCTTGCCTATTAAGTGACAGCAGAGGGGGGTGCTGGTGTTGGCTTTCCATGTGCCAGGCTGATGGGTACCACTATGGATCTGTTTTGCGCCGTTTGAGTAAGTTTTGGTTATA